>MU185009.1:0-51699 GCA_016904865.1 Pissodes strobi | reverse complement strand
CTACCTTATCTGCATATCAACTTTATGAAACTTGTGATTTTTTTATTCAATATTTGCATACAAAAATTTGAACTTATATAGTTTCAGAGGTTGTAATTCATTTGTCTTGATTTCTATTGTAATGAAATAGTTTTTTGATCATATTATTTTGCTATTTTTAGATCGTTCGAATTCCTTCTTAAAGTCTGCTACAGACTACCAATAAGGAAATGGCAGGTTCGTGGTGATGAGGAAAAATCTATTATCAAAAATCAAAAGCAACATGTTCAGTCTGAATTTAAAAAGCAACTGGGGATAATAGTGGACCAACCAAAGCAAGGAACTGGTACTTCAAATGATGGGAATTGTGCAAGAGCTTTTTTCCGAAACTATTTTTTATCTTCAAAAATTACTGGATTGGATGAAAGCTTAATATACAGATTTTACGTGATCCTTCAGGTGATCGCAAGCGGTTTCAATATTAATTCTGAAAAATTAAAAACTTATTGTTTAGATACCGCTAAGCTGTGCCTGTTTCTTTACCCTTGGTATAGAATACCTGCGAGCGTCCATAAAATTCTATTGCATGGGCCTGCAATTATAAATGCTTCACCTGTTCCCATTGGCCAGCTCTCTGAAGAAGCGCAAGAGGCGCGCAATAAGGAATATCGGAGGTACAGGGAGCATAACTCACGCAAATGCGACAGATCTTTAACAAATATAGATGTGTTTAACAGTCTATGTATTTCATCCGATCCAGTAATAACAAGCCTAAGAAAAAAAACTGTAGTTAAGAAGAAGTGTTTTTCTCCAGAAGCCCTAAGTCTTTTAGAGGCAAATTCGCCAAATGCGGTTTTAGATTCCTCGTCTGAAAGTGATTCTGATGATTAGTTTTTTTCTTAAGGATTTATCAAGTTTTTTTTTGGTCTTATATGCTACTTGTTTTGGCCAGGCTTTTTCATAATGTTATGTAAGGTTTTGTAATTTTCATGAAAATAATAGAATTTACCATATTGTTTGTTTGACCAAACTTTTATTATTGCATGGTACCTGTGGAAATCAATTTAAAGTGAAGATTGGCTCATGCACTATTTGAAGCAACCCTTCAAATGCAAATCGTAATCGATGACACTAGTTAGAGCTTTTTAAGTCTGATTAGGTTCTTTTTACTTCAGTGTTGTAAGTTACTATTTTTCTGATCTTTGGTTTTCCTAAAATACATAATAAAAAATTTTCCTTCCTCACGCAATCTGTCAAGTTAGACCATTCGCATAAAAAATATCTATCAAATTGGCTTGCTTAGGCTTAAATAATAATATTAAAGAGAAAAAGTAAATTAAAAACGGTCTCTAATAGTTTTTCTACTTTTTAAGGCGACCCTGGCCCACAGTGCGCCACGCATTATTAAACTGGAATTTTAAAAACTATATATGTTGTAAAGTCATCGGTACGGGTGGGCAAGAAATTGAATAATCGATTAAACGCCTAATATTTTAGCAAATAAGTGGATAATCGATTAATCGAAATAGTCAATTATCGATATTTTCTGAAATATTAATCGATAACCTTTTTTTACAACGAAGGAGCCCTTAATAAATTATTTTCAAAATCATTTTTTAATACGATTTAAGAACATACAAATGATTTTTATACATAATTTGTATCGTTAGTGATAATTGATACTCCCTATATATAAATATAGATGATGCGCAAAAAATTCAACAATTATTTGTCTAAAACACGAAATATTAAACGTGTAATACTTGATAACTTTTATGTCTTATTTCTGGTAAACCTTATTATGGCCAGCTTTCCTAGAAATTCGACCAGTGTGCGACGGGTCCAAAGGTCACATGCCAGTATCATGCTAGTTTTCGCGCGGGGAAGGAGACATACCGTTGACGTGCCGCCGCGGAGAGGGAATCTTCTTATCGTAGTTAATATTCGCTGCTTATATTTTACTTTTAAACTAAGTTGGTAATTCAATAGAATTAGTTTATAGGTGCTTTCTCTATACTTTCAAATTTTTTTAATCCTTTTTAATTTAAATTATTTTCTATTGTATATGATTTCTATTTTCACCAACTATATATAGTTAGTAATTATTTGTATTTTTTTTCCTTTCTTACATATTTCTTCTATCATGGCTTTGTCAACAACACTTTGTGTTTAGGATAATAAAGCAATTTTTGACTTTGACTTTGAATTCGTTATTGTCTAGAAGGGAATACTTAGATGCCTGTTTTGCTTTTAATATTATCAATGGATTCATATATAGCCTTGAGTGCCTGAATCTTTCAATTTCATATTCCTAATCACCGAAGACGAAGTAAAACCCTTCTTCACATATCTTACTGTAGAGCTTGGTACTTGCTGCTCACTCCCATCAATAGGATTTTAGCTAATGTAAACAAACATTGTGAAAGGCTGGATATTTTCAGTACCTCGTTCAAATGCTGGCATTAAGAGCGAGGCTAAACGGATAATTTTAGGTTAGTGTAAATGTAAGCCACTTATTAATTACTTGAAAATGTTGATACTTTGATTAATAAATAAATACATAAATAAAGTAAATATCCTTGGTAATAATTATTTGCCTTCTAAAATGGCACTTTTGCTCAACATGATTTTAAAGTAATTTTTAATATGTTTTAATCTAAAGCTATGATTGATATGGTAGGATGACTTAATAATACTTTCTAGCTTACAAAGATTATTTTATTAATTTTTATCTAAATCACATTTCTTTTAATACTAATAATACAAATAAGAAACAGTATTTACACAGTTGACTAAAATATACATATTTATATTTATTACTTTATAAAACAAAGCTATATGTATACCAATTTCAAATATGTTATTTTATTACAGATCTCTAAATATAAGATCTCATTTAAATTAGTAGGCATTTCCTCCTGATCTATAATACACAGTTAACACTAATATACAGGGTGGATCTGATCGCCAGACGGAACATACATTTTATTGACTCTCCTCTTCAATTGCAAACAAACAGTTCTGAAAGCAGTAGTTAACGGGGTTTTTAAGAAGAGATTCGGGCGGAGATAGTCATATACAATATACATATTCTCATATAATTTGTTAACAAGCTGTAGGGGTGGTACAAAACTGATAGAAAAATCCTGTACAAAGAACGCAAGAATTAATAAGAAAAATAAGATCCTGCATAAATCAGCTTTAAGTATCATGGTTGTCTCATTGTTACTATTATTTGTTTTAATGACTTTACGAATGCAAGTTTCCTAGAACTTTTAGAAACTCTGTTCCACTGGCATATCCATTTCCTTCAAATATAATAACATTCATTTCATGTAAACTGGTGGTTTGCACGAATTATATCTACTTTATAAATGGAATGGAGCAAATGGCAGCTTGAAGATAGCAGAGAAAACCAGTTATATAACCCAAACTATTACTAATTAAGCTGAAATCCAGAAAAATCTTTAAAATTCTAATTTCCTTTACCAGACAGATACATGCTGTACTCTAAACTGCATTACCTTATTTACATGTGTCTAGTGTAAACTGCATATATTATAGCCAAGGAGCATAATGGTAAAATATTACTAATAAATACGATATTGCAGCAAGCAAAAACACAACAGCAACGTAAAATATTAATGGTAAAATATCATTATTACAAGTATACGACTGTACATATTATTAACCAGACTTTTCATAAAAATCTCCCATTATAAACCGATAATTTACTTTAATAAATGTCTTTTTTAACTTAGTATGTATAAGATGCTCGAGAATTATTCAAACGTCACATAAAATCAATGTATATGGTTTCGAAAGAAGATAACTGATAAAAATTGATGCAAGGAGGTAATGTATCTACATTAGACATTGACAAAATTTAGCTGAACCTGGTACGCATCAACTGAACTTTTGACGAAGTCCTTCTTTGGTCACCTATCTTTATCAAGAACTAAGTGATTTTTCTGCAAACTAGGAACAAATTTTTCATAATATACGAATCCGCTATTTGCGATACAAAACCCAATAAAAAAACTAACTGCCGATTTCTGCCTGCAGGTGGTCTACATGACTTCGTCATAAGAGACCTAATTAAATGTTTGATTTAAAGCTGGCCTATGAGGCCCAATGGCATAATTTGCTATATTTTTACATCAGGTACTATTTTTATTAAACAGCTTCCCCACCGACCGTTGTAAAAAGCCAAACGAAAATTAGTGACGAATGTTGGCATATGAAACATATGCCTAAATGCAAAAAAGTGTCGTCCGTTACGAGACCGATTTAAAAGGCCAATACATGTAACACTTTTTTTTTAATTCAAAAAAGTGACAGAAAACGGAGCGGATTTCAAAAATTCACCTGATTTCACGCGTTTATGTTCGGTATTTCCGGTACGAGAGAAGCAAAAAACGTCGTGATGAAGGTCCACGCCAACGTGAACCTCGTAGGGGCCTGTTCTTCTTGCGGAGCCCCTTCCGGGGTGCCGTTAATGTTGTTGTTGTTGTTGATGTTTATGTTTCTGAAAAACCCAACTTGGTAGAGATGAAGAGAAATGCCCAGAAACAGTATCAATAGGAATCTGGTGGGACTCGAATAGAAATATATCACACTGAATAGGACCAATGCTCTGCTGAGCACGTAGAACATCTCGAGCCAGTCGCGTTCTTCGTTTTCCTGCAGGGGTTGGGCGGCAACGTTTTGTTGGGCGGCCGCTTGGGGTATCTCCGGCTGGTTTTGCTGGCCGTCGCGTGCATTTACTGGGGGGTTGGGCGTAGGAACGTTGGGGGTGTGTGTTGATGTCAGTGGCGTCTGACCTGAGGCACTGCAAAAAAAAATTAACTTTAGCAAATTAACGTGTCTTGTAACAATCATTTGGATATGCTCGTTCCAATGTCAGTAAATTCGAATTTTCTGTATCAGTTCTCGATTAAATATCCAAAAACAATAAATTTATTTTCTTGCATTCATAAACTTCAATATAGTAGAGCACACCATTGGACTTATTTTTAATGAAATTAATTTGCTACGCTACTGGGAGGCCGGCATATAGTAATGGCGCGGCGTCTTGAATTTAATATGAAAAGTGGGCGATGTAGATAGGCAACCAGCGGTACATCAGCGAGTAATTTTCTTTATATAACGTTGTTTTTTTGAGGTTTGGACATACTAGCTGCTTTGTTTTGTCAGTTACATGTTTTTGAATGTTTCGTAAAGGAGTTTTGATCCAGATATTGTGCAATTTGCTAATTAGGAAGTGAGTTCATGTTTACATAGTCGGCGGTATTTGAATTGATGTCGTGCCGAATCGGATATTGTAATCTGACTTCGTGTGTTTCGTCGGGAACCAGTTTTTTACGAGTACGAATGCATAAAACCGATGGGAACGAGATCACGAGCCTCTTTGGTCAGTTCGAGACTAGGTAATAGTGTCGGTAAAATTTTCATTATGGTCTAATTGCTTTGGAATTGGAAGCAGCTAGTCTGGATTTTATAATAATGTTCGACTCTGTCGCGTCCTAGGATGGATTAGCCAAAACCTGAAGGAGAATGAGCCAAAACAACAGGCTTTTACTTGTATCTCACTTGTATTTCCCTGGAATCCCATTCTGATCTCAGTGTGAACTCTTAGGATTTTCGCTTTTTCAAAATCCAATGGAACACCAATTTTTAATTATTCCTAAGGCCAAGTACTAATCATTCTCGAACTGGAGCTTAATACCACCTTTGGGGGATTACTTAATCTGAATTCTAGGACAATGCTCCATTCTTCAATCGTAGCCCGGGGGGTAGCAATTTGCTGATTTGAGAAATGGAAACTATATGGTCGGGAGGACTCCGTGGTTGTGAAACCACTCTGTTGTGAAGCGCTTGGAGGCCCTGAGCATTCTCGTTGTCTGGAAGTCCATAAAGATAAGTGATTTTTTTTAGAAATGTTTAAATACCCCACATGATTTCTTAACAACAGAAAAACCAACATTTCAAAATTTAATTTCATATTTATATCTTGTAAATTTAGCTTAAGGTACATTTACGTACTGTATTGTACAGTTCGGATTATATTTCAAAATTATCTTACCTATCTCTAATTAAGTATACTTTTGTCTTATCGTATCTCACGATTACCTGATTGTACATTTATCTTGCCTTATGGCCAAATTGTCTTACCTATCTTTAACTTTAAGTAACTTTGTACATGGATAATTACTGTACATATTTCATTTATCATAATAATATCTCAAAATTAGATTGTCGATTTTGAACCCTAATTGTATTTAGCTGATTGTACATTTAATTGACTAAATTGCAATAGTATCTTATGGCTTTTAACTAACTTGGATTTTGACCTGATCAGTCAAAATAATTATCTTTATCACCTCGATATGATATGGTGCTTTAATATTCTAGTGGGTACTCGATATTATTAAGAGGAAATACTCTATATATATTTGGAATTAATTTTTGGAAGTTTAAAACCAAAATTAAGGCTATAAACTTTAGTAATCATTCATTCAGTAGTTATCTTTTCTTCACTTATTGCTTAATAAGTTTTATTATTATCCTGGCTAGAGCTACCTTTCTCACATGAGAAGTTTTTAATATATCCTGAAAGATATAACTTGGATTTCTTTCAGAGACGTCTGTTAGATTTCACAATTATTTCATAAAAACAATTTTCTGTCGAAAGTCAATATTTTAATATCAATTTGATTTTACTCAATTCTGGGAATCCTAGTAATTTGGTTAATTTTGTAGCGAAGTTTCTTGACTTATTAGTGGACTGATTGTAACTTAAGGGCTATTAGCTTATCAGGATCATTAATTTTAATTAGGGTCATAAAGACAATTTCGTCTGCAAAAACCGAGATTTGCAGTTGCACTGTTTGCAAATAGATATTATCCAAGTTAGCGATTGAATTATAGGATTTTCTCGAATCAATTCAGATTGATATATGTTGAATTTGTTTTCGACCTCTACAGGGTATTAAATGCTTCACAGTAGTTTGAAGGAAATGTGATAATTGAGTCGAAGGTTATTATTAAAAATAATCAGGAAATTGTATCTTTTATTTCTTGCGCTTACTTGCCTCATATAGATAATATAGCTAATACTAGCGGTCCATTTAACTTATCTTTTCCTATATTTTGGTCAATTTAACTTATCTTTCGATCAACTTAACTTATCTCTTCTTATCTTTTGGTCTACTCTGGATCTGGCGCCCATAAATTTAAATTTTCAAAATTCGAATTCATACCCCTAGGGCCACCGCAATAAGACGTATCTGAGTAGCAACAGAGTAACTCAAGGAACATTTAACTTTTACTTTTACTTATACAAATAATTTCAATTAAAATCGAAATAAAATTAGAGAAATAATAGGTAAAAGGGGGAAATGAGTCTTCGTTATTTGATGTTATTATTTAAGTATTATCAATAGACTAAAATGGCTGTCAAATCAAAACAACAGACAGTATCAGACCTATTGAATCTATGTATCCAAATGAACATATATAGTACTACTGTTACTTATATAGAGCCAAGGCAGCAAGGCAAACCTACTACGCTTTATTTGAAAGCCATCTACGCTCTGGAATAATTCTTTGGGAATATTATACGACACGACATTAAATATGGGATTAATATTTGTTATGCAAAAGCGAACCATAGGTAAACTGACTCTGAGGCGAACGGGGAAACCATTACTAAGAAATTTAATTCCATGAGATCTACTTATCGAAATGAAATGGCTAAAGTTAATAAATCTTTGCACTCTGGAGCTGGAGATGAAGATATTAACCCTCTTAAAATAATCAGAGAAGTCCAGGCACACCCGAAATACTATAATTGAAGACGATGATGATATCTCGCCACATTCTGAAGGAATGACACAAGAGGTAAGCATAGCATATAATGTTTCTATTTTATCATTAGCTTAACATAACTAAACACCTCCCAGTTGAAAAAAATTGTTCTGCCAAAATACAGCTCCCTTATAATTGAAAAAAAATCAGACTACACATTGTAAGCATCTTTTCCGAGAACTCAAGATCCTTACCATATATGACCTCTGTATTTATGAAAGCTTGCGTGTATGTATATTCAAATTCAAAACAAGCTTTATTATCCAAAGTAAATATTTTTACCTATTGACAAAGCAAAAAAAATAATAATATGAGGAACCAAACTAGCAAAAGCATTATAGTCAACCGTACAAAGCCACTAAAATCAGAAGACAAAACATCCAACCTAAGATTACACGTTATATAAAATTACAAACAGACAATTAAAAGCAACACATGATTAAAATCCTATGGAAGAAATAAAAATGAAAAATCCCAGCTTCACGTTATCAGTCCAAAATTCAGGCATATTGTAATATGCCCTACCCCTTTACCTCTCTTTTAAATTTTATTTCACTTCCAATTTTCCTTAGTTTTAGAGGAAGATGATTAAACATTTTTTTACTTGCATAAAATAGTGAATTTTTTGTTAGTGGTGAATGAGGTATAGGTAATGCCACAAAATGGAATGATCTGGTAGAGTTTACTGCACTTCCTGAAGTATTAGAATGGCTATACTTTGACTAGATCAAACAACATGTCTCCAGAATGAACAGAGAGCACATAGTTAAAATCCTTCGAGATTTAAAAAATGGTCTGCAAGATTGAAATGCATTGATTCCACACAAACATCTAAGTGCTCTCTTTTGCAAGACGAACAGTGATTGAAAAAGATAATTGCTGCATAAACCCCAAAAACAGATGCTATAACGGAGGTGAGCCTCGACCAAAGCAAAATAAACCCCCCTGGCTATTCCTTCACCCAACTCATAAGTCACGAGTCTCACTGCGTAACAGCCTCCTGCGACTCGCTTAGAGGCTTCCAATATGTGAGAGGAAAATTTGAGGTTTTCATCAATATACAACCCCAAAAACCCCCTGGACTTCAAGAGGCTCTCAGCTCAGGGTGCAATCTGGGAGGGTACATTTAAAAGACACAATGTTGGTCTTTCCCACATTCAGCTTTAAACCGTTACACCAGCCTTCAAGAATTTGCATATCAGAGCATATATCTCTATGAAGATTATTTGCTGACTTATTGTGCCATAAAATTGTGGTGTCACCGGCGAACATAGTAAGTTTTCCCGATATGCCGATATTAGGAAGGTCATTGACATAAATGAGGAATAATAACAGAGCCCTGTGGCACATCAGAAGATATTGGATGTACCCTGGATATATTACCCTGGACCACTACCGACTGTTCCCACCCGATAAGTAGGATGAAAATCATTGCAATGAAACAACCAAAATACTCAAGCTTTGGCAACAGTATTCTATGATCAACACAATCAAAAGCCTTCGTAAGATCACAGAAGACTGCTGCAGCCACATCTCCACCATCCAACCGCAAGTAAATCTCCCGAAGGAAAGAGAACACTGCGTCACTTGTGCCTCTTGCATTCTGAAAGCCAAACTGATTTGGGGACAGAATGTTGTGCCGTTCAAGGAATTTGAGCATTCGGTACTCTCAACTATCTTTGAGACTGTGGAGAGCAGACAAATCGGCCGAAAATTAGAGTGTAATCCCAAATCTCCACCCTTGTAAATAGGAATAGATCTTTGCTTGCTTTTTACACATATGAACATCAGTTCATATCATAAACGAAGCGATACACATTCCTATAATACGAGACAGAACAACACCTTGAGCCTTCCACAATCCAAATCGTCGCAGTTCGAAAATACAATATTTCACCAGGGAAAAGCATTCTATAATAAACTGCCACAAGAAGTCAGACACTTGAACCTGAACTCATTTGCTAAAGATCAATCAGAAGATTCCTAGTAGATAGAGCACACTACAACTTCGGATAGTTCATGGAGGGAAAATTTAATACTAAAGAATTTAATTTAACCACTCATCTTTAGGGAAAACCAAACTTGAATGGGCGCGTAATACTAAAGCATACTTTGCTTCGTTTGACTCCCATCTCAGGTATGGTATCTATTTTTGGGGAAATTTTATGGTCTTTATGCTCGTCAAACGTGCCATAAAATATATATTTGTGCAAGGCCGAAAGGCTCAAGTTTCGTCCAATTAATAGATATTTACACTGTCTCTTCTTCTTTTTTTTTAGAACACCACAGTGTCGTCTTGCTTTCTTCTTTTGGCACTTCAGCCATTACTTTACACAAGGAGGGTGTTGGGGAAACATCAAACACCCCAACACGTGTATAACTTTCGTTTTTCACCGTATATTTTGATGATAACACCCTGTATGTATGTAGTATGAATGAGCCATAATTAATCCATAAATATATTTATTTCACCCCAGGTAAACGAAAATTTGTGCATTTAAAGCAGCATATTTCAGTTCGTCATTACGATCCCTGGTTTTGTTGGTATAATAGAGTCAGTCATATGCGGCATTCTCTAGAACGCAAAACGACGCTCCGTCAATTCAATCGTGTTTAATCGTTTTCAATTTAATATATCCTTGTCTCCGTCAGTGTTCAGTAAACAGCAGGGTGTCAAAGAAAGAAAGATGATGTTTTCACCATATCAAATAAAACCTACGCATATTTTACCGCGTTATTGTCTTTCCCGAGCTCATGAGAAAAATCATATTTCAGTTCAGTTCAAGCGTTCACTCGAATAGCAGTAATTCGTGCTGTTCTCCCTCTGGCCAAAGGTCAAATTGCTTTTGGGCCAATTTCTCTTCTTATATGCACAGATATTTGTAGAATATCTAGTGTCCCTCAGTAATCTTTGTTCACACTTGGACAAAGATCTCATTTGGGCGTTTTTAACGCAATTCTAAGGCAATACCGAATCG
The DNA here is from genome assembly GCA_016904865.1 of Pissodes strobi. NCBI lineage: Eukaryota > Metazoa > Arthropoda > Insecta > Coleoptera > Curculionidae > Pissodes > Pissodes strobi. Next base: position 40,873 of record MU185009.1, on the reverse strand, counting down.
TAGCGTCTCTTTTGAAGAGAAAGTAACACTGTAAAATGGCGTCTGAAAATTTGCAGTAGAAAAAATCCATTCCAATCCAAGCTGATGGAATCCAATGTGTGAAATTAAATAGGCTTCTTACCCCTGGGTACGATAATAGTAGAGAAACGAGAGAATCAAGGTATTTGTAGAGTGAAAGGAACTTGAAATTTTAAAGACAAAAGTTTCGTTTTAAATTAACAAACCAAGACTTTTTAATAGATATTAATCATTAAGAAACCTTTTGTAATATAAGTTGTATGTGTGAAAGGATGAATGCGTGAAATTAGTGTCTAAATTGTATTTACCCTTTTTAATACAGTCCACTACTTTAATTGCTTGTAGTTAATTATACTGTTAATTGCTACCCTCACCTTTGTGGTCAAAATAAGTTAAGAAAAATTAATTTGTTTGTATCGACCAGAGGGCATTTCTTCATCAGAATAAAATGAATGCATAGCCGAAACAAGGTTGTCATAGAGACATAGCCTCACTCATCTCTCACTCGCCTAACTACACAAAAAACTTTTGAAGCTACCAAAAAAATTAGATAAAACTAGTCGTAAACCTTATCATTGGGTATGGCACCTGGAGGTACCACCTCAAGAAAACGGGGAAAACCACTAACGACAAATGTTATCTTGGCTGGCGATTTTAACATAAACTTTGAGGATAGCAATTCAATTTCTACTCTAAGATTATAAAATTTGTTGGAATCGCATAAGCTGACAATTATTCATGTAAAAAACTCCACGCGCGTCTCCCGGTACTCTTCAACGTTGATTGATTATGCATGTTGATGTATCTGTCGGTCGTGTGCGATTTGACTATCGTTGTAGATATGGTAGAATTTCTGAAACTTATATTCAAGACTGGGTCAAGACAGGAGGTTACAAATTACAGGGCAGTTGGCACACAGTCTGAAATTCATAAACTACTTGCCTGCCTTATTTCTAAAAAAAAAATAATAGTTGGGACTGTAGGCACCTTTTGGAGTTTGAATAGCATGGGTTTATGATGGGCAGGTCAAGTTCAACAAATTGAGTTTTGTACCAAAATTGTATTTTAAACAGTATGGAGTTCAAGTTGATTCGGTGTGTCAAGACTTCTCTAAAACATTCGACAAGATTGACCACCAACTGCTCATCGAGAAACTTAGGTGTTTAAGAGTGGGAGACCCAATTCTGAGTTGGTTAGCTGACTTTCTTGCTGGGAGGACTCAAGCAGTTAAATATGGCGGTGTTATGTCTCGTGTTTTTAATGTTCCTTCTGGTGTACCCCATGGATCGCACTGTGGGCCAGTCCTTTTCATTCTATTTATATCGGATGTAGGTAGAGTTATTGTCCACAAGTCATTTTTATCATTTGCAGATGACCTTAAACTTTATCGTCAGGTCTCATCTTTAGAGGATGCACAACCGTTGCGAAGTGATATTGATTATTTTAAGCTCAAATAAAATGGACCTCAATATCGCTAAATGTTACAACATAACTTTTCCTATGTTAACTGACCTGGTGAGTTTTCTTTACAAAATTAATAATGCACCAATCATGGAAGTGGAAAGTGTTCGGGATTTGGGAGTGGAGTTTGACTTCGAGATGCCATTTATTTATTAAACAATCATGCACACAAATTTAAAAAAAATTACAATCGTCACAATAGTTGCGGTGGACAACATCCAGAAACAATTCAAAGGTCAGCTTAACTAAGTTAAAATAGATTAAATTTTCACATTTTCAGCAGTTAAAACATAGTGTCATACCTCCAAATCAAAGTTATTCCCAAAAACTCCCTATAATGATAAAAAGCTGGCCTAACAGATACTTCTTAACTACAGACTTAAATCTTTGGGTTCTTAGTTCCCTTACATAGACAGGCAGCTTATTATAAAAGACAGGAGCAAAATAGAGTGTTGCATTTTGCTACCTCCTGATTTACCTAATTTTATTACTGCAGGAAAGGTGTCTATGTTTGCTGATGATGCTACTATTACGGTATCGGCAGATATTCCGGAAGAGTTAAAACTCATTGGTGATAGTGTGTGTGTGTGTGAAGAATTTTAGATATGTTCATATAAAACAAATTGGAGATCTTCTCTAAGAATACACGTAAAGACACATAGAATTGTTGATCAACAAGTCGAAGACGCAAGAGTTTGGCAAAAATGTCCAGAATGTCCATATAAAACAATCCACAAAAGTAATTTATCAGCGCATACCATAATTTATAAGCCTGCGGATCAAATTCAGTGGTTTGAGTGTTTAATATGTTCTTTCAAATCCCCTCAAAAAAGTGCATTAAAAAGTTGTTTCTAAATTCAAAAAAGCCTGTCTGCATCAATTTTAATATAAGGCGTCCATTGTTGCCTATATTTAAGGATAATTTTGGTGTTTGGCATTTCTGCATATTCTAAGTTTTTGGGATTATGGTTGGATGAGCGTCTTACATTTGAAAAGCATATTGATCATGTATGTAACAAACTAAATTCCGCTTATTTTGCAATTCTACAAATGAAAAATACCATTACAGCAGACAATTTTTTAAGCATGTATTATGCATTAGCATACAGCCATATGCCATGTAATATGATTGTTTGGGGTAGGGGGTCCCAAGCCAATAGAGTTTTTATAGCTCAGAAAAGAATAATTAGACATATTTAATTTAAAACCGAGAGATTCTTGCAGGCCCGTATTCAAGATGCACAAGATTTTTACCTTCAGTTGAATCTTTATTTATAGATGTTTGATGTTTACTAAACAACATTTTAATTCTTTTAAAATCCTGAGCGAGTCGAATAGGTATAGTATAAGAAACAACATTATTCTTGATTACCCCAGACACCGGAGTGCTTTTTATGAATGTCCTCCACATTATAGCTGTATAGCTCGTTAAATCGTTCTTAATGGAGAAGTGTTTTTATTCGCTTGATGAATGTTTTCTCAGTATGTTTTATAATTGCAATGGTTGTTGGACTGTATTTACACATGCCTGTTTTGTCTTTGTTAGTTTTTAATTTTTTTCTATTATTATAGAATATATATATTTTTTGTATAGATCCTCAATAATTACTTATTGTGTAATATACCTAAATAGGTTATAAGGATGTGACTGGTTTCCACTGCATGGAAACAACTAATTTTAGTAACTTTTTATTTTTGTTATTATGTAAAATGTATTGACGAAACCAAAACTGTAATTTTGCAGTCCAATGGCAAATAAATTATTCTATTCTATTCATTCCTTGAGGTTGTTAGTCTAATAAAATCAATCCCGACATTGTTGCGATGCCTAGTATCATGTTGGTGTGTATCACCCATCGCCCCACAGTTATGCAGATTATGATGCATGTACAGTAGGCATTGTATTGTGATGGAACGGTCAAAGTTCAGAAATCACGATAAAACTGCCTAAGGTCCTCGCGGTATCCGGCATGAGCCAGAACTCTCACTGCCCTCCGTTGTAGGCCAAAAACTCTTGAGGCATGAGCCGAATATCCCCACGCCAACAGAGCATAGCAAACAACAGAATGGACCAGAGCATGGTACGCCATTAGGACAGTTCTACACAGATTTCTAATTACGTATATTCCAGCCGTAATTTTCTTGGAGATATGATTTGCATGACACCCGAAAGTAAGTTTGGGCTCAATCATGACTCCGAGAAACTTTATCTGATTAGAAATATTGATTCCCTCATCTCGTCTTAAGGTAAAAGTTATATTTTCGGTTTTGGATTGATTGAGAGAAAGCCTGTTGGCAAGAAACCAGTCACCTACACTCTCAAAACAGTAACCTCCTCATACAAAGCGCTGAACTCGCCACCAAGAAGCTCGCGTCATCAGCATACAATGTCACCTCACTGTGCTGCAGCGCAAAATTTATATCACTTCTATATATTATGAAAAGCAGAGGTCCAAGTGTGGAGCCTTGAGGGACCCCATGTCTCATCCCCCTACTCTCCGAGCTCACTCCATCAACACTTGTTATTTGTCACCTATCTGTGAGATATCAAGCACACCGGGTAACACCATACTGCCTCATTTTAACCAGAAGGATTTCATGCCAGACACAGTCGAAGGCCTTGGAGAGGTCGCAAAAGGTGGCTCCCACAAATTTTACCTCCTGAAAGCCCCCGACTATGGTCTGGCAAAGTTTATTAACTGTCATCACCGTGGATTTTCCCTTTTGAGAACCAAATTGGTTTGCAGACACGAGATTGCTTAATGGCAATATTAGAAATATTGTGTCAAAGGCTGTCAGGTTTCTGGGCATTACATGTAGGTCCACAACTGTGCAATGGTTCGACCTATGCTGGAGTACTCATCAGTTGTTTGGTCACCCCGGTATTCTGTTCACATTGCAGCCCTTGAAAGGATCCAAAATAGATTTCTGAAGTGGCGACATATAGATTGGACTTGGTTCGTGATGAGTATACTTATGACAAGATGAGGGCTTCCTTGAATGTACGGACAATGCAGAACAGGCGACTTCAAGTGGATCTTTGTTTTCTTTACAAACTCTTAAGAGGGTTAATTGATTGCCCTGACCTTTTATCTCATTTCATTAAGAGCAGGAGAAGAGCACGAGAGGTTCTGAGTTGTTTAGTGTGCCCTTTCATAATACCAATTATAGTATGAATGAGTTAATACCGAGGATACTCAGGCTTGCAACCTCAGAATGTCGAAATATTGACCTTTTTTATTGCCCTTCTAGCTATCACCAGACACATTGAATGTGGTTTACTGTGCCACGTAAAAATTGGATGCTCTCAAAAAGTGTAGAGATTGAATGGAACGTACCACAGCTAGTCAATTTTCGTCGAATCGCCTAAAAAATTTTGGAATCACCTGCAATATTTAAAAAAGACCTTTTGGATTTTAACTGTATTTAAGCTCAGAGGCTTGATCCTTCGTCTGTTAGTAAAAATCCACAGTTAAAATAATGGTTAAATAAATACGAACGGTTTTACGATAACATCATTTCTATAAACGGTCATACTTTAAAATTCCTGCCTACGTTAATATTGATACGACCTTCGTTCGAACCATTAACTCTGACTTATTAGACGTAATTATTGTATTATTCAAGCATTGTGTATGGAAATTATCGTCGACAAATGTCAACTTTGAACTAAAACTACTTAACTGAAATAAACAATATTTAAATTCAACTGTACTTAAATTACAGCTTATTACATTATTACAATGCGTTTGTCTTCCAGACTGAAATAAAAGGAATGCATGTCATGCGCCCAATAATTACACAACTAAATTAAATATTGATATTTCCCGGAAACCATGTTTTAATTCGTTCCAAAAGATACTGCTTGCTTATCATCAGCCAATAGAATTCGACCCAGTCAGACTTGAAAGGTGAATGACAATAATTAATCAGGCAATCTATTGTGTCGTTGGATATTTGAAGTGTATTATCAAAACAATCACCTAATTGGAAATTAAAAATGCTCGAAAAACCTTTAGAGCAACAATACTTACAATTGCATATACTGAGCCATATACTGCATATACGCCTGCTGCATCCATGCCATCTGCATCTGGTACTGATTCAAAGCGTTGAGATCCACCGGGGGCATCTGGGTGTTGTAATTCGTCCAAGGAAATCCATTTCCTGGCAAACCTGTATTTGGAAAAGCTGTAGGAACTCTATTATCCGTTTGATGCTGTGAGGCCTGTGCAGACGGTTCCGGCGAAACAGTACCAGACGTCGAGGCCGTGTTGGCGTTCGCTGCACTTGCGTTGGTACCTCCAGGACCGCGATTTTCTGTCGCAGGAATGTTTGGCCTAGTTCTGTTCGTCATCTTGGTGAGTCTCGGGGTGCAAACTAGGTGAACGGTATGGGTATCCTGGCCTTCGTATTGTCTGAGCACGTCTTTCAAAATAACCGCGTCGTTCAACAACTGGCCGGAATATATGAGTTTCTGTTCATTGTGTGGCTGTAAATTAAAGGTGGAAGATAAGAGCTTATCTCAAGTGTAGCCTAAGTGTTGTCTTTATTGATAAGGATTATATATTTTTTGAAAATTGCAGGATGATAAATCAATTTTAATAGAAGCCACTTTAAAATCAGTTTTATAATGTTGCTAGATGATTTGTCGAAATATTACTACTTAGTTATATAAAAGATCCACAAATGTCTAATAGACAATGTCTCACTGAACATAATGGTAAATTTTAATGTAGATGTCATTCCAACATATAAGTGGGAGCATATATGTATAGCTAGTAATATAGTAAATTTTTTACAAAGCTAAATGTGGTCTTCTTGAAGACTATTTTGAGGCAAATAATAATTGAAATTGCTTTATTGTCCAAAAACTAATAAAGATTGGTTCTATATACATGTTGTCGAACAATACTAATACCAAAACTGCCTAAGTATGTTCCCATGCCACCTAGAAAGAGTCTGCAGAGTTCTCATTTAGGGAGTAGTATGCCATTTCAATGAGAACCTTCTTTGCTCTTCTTTTAAATTCAGAAAGGCATGTAGACCCTCTTGCGCTTTGAGGAAGGTGATTAAATATATGAAATAAAGCCTTCTTTGTCAAGCTGGAAGGTAGTTGGGAAGGTTTAAGTATATTTCGATTCCTGCTTGGGTACCTAGGTTTATTCACCAAAAATCTATCTCGACTTTTAAAGATAAGGCAAGCAGTCCCACGACTATATAGGCAAGGAAGGGGCACTATTTTCTCACGAAGAAATAGAGGGCAACAAGAATCAAGAGATCCAACCTTACAAATATACCGGATAGCTCTTTTTTGAATAATTAGCAGCATTTGTATTAGGTAACTGCTTGCATTTCCCCAGAAAGGTATCCCATAACGAAGATGCCACTGAAAGAGAGGAAAATACACCATCCTGCCAATATCTGACCTAAGTTCTTGAAGAGCCACCCTGATTGCAAAACAGGCAGAAGATAGTTTATTGGCTAGGGTCTTGATACGAGTATCGAACCTGAGATTATTATCTATGATAATGCCAAGGAATTTGCTTTCAGTTGTACATACAATCGGAGAGTTACCCACTGATGCATGCATTAAATTGTCCTTGAAGGATATGCGGATTTTGTAGGATTTAAAGTCACCTGATTGGAATCGCACCATAATTTCACTCTTTCAAATTCCTGCAATATGGTTCTATGAAGTAATATAGGATCCTGACCATGCCACAAAATGGATGTATCATCTGCAAAGATGGTAAATTGACCACTAATCCGAAGCCTGCAAGATCATTGATGTAAAGCAAAAATAAAATAGGACCCAAGACTGAGCCCTGAGGAACACTCCATCCAATGAATTTATAATGACACGCTGGCGACGACCCGTAAGGAAAGAAGAAAGCCAGGATAAAGTCTGACCTCTAAAGCCATAATGTTCGAGCTTCTGAAGTAGAATATCACGGCTGACGCAGCCAAAAGCCTTTGACAGGTCACAAAAGACAACAGCAGAAGCTCCACCCTCATTCATCTGAGTGTAAATTGCTGCAGTAGATGATACACATCATCATTGGTATTGACTTTGTCCCGCAAACCAAATTGATGTTTGCTTAGAATCTGGTTTGAATAAATAAAGGATGACTTTTGATAAAGTGGATAGGAGAGAAATTGGCCTGAAGTTGGATGGATTATCCAAACTTCTGTCCTTATAGATGGGAATGACTTTGCTTCAAATTCAAATTCTTTATTGATGACAAAACAATGGTTTGCTTACACAAGTCAATGAAATATTAATTAAAAAATATGGTGGTGTCATCAGCAAAAAGTGTAAATTTAGTACTGGGCTCAATATTTGGTAAGTCATTGACAAAAATTAAGAATAAGAGAGGCCCAAGCACAGATCCCTGGTGGGACACCAGTATCAATAGTGCCCTCTGCTGATGTGGCACTACCTACCTGAGTTCTTTCTGCCAAATAAGATGTTATTAGATCAATGCTGCTATTGCCAAAATGATAGCCAGACAGTTTTTTTATTAAAATATCCTGAGAGACGCAGTCGAAGGCCTTGCTGAGATCACAGAATAATGAGGAACAGACAGAAACCTCATTGAATCAGTCCAAAATATATGATGTGAGGTCAGCTATTGCCAGGGTGGTATTCATATCCTTTCAAAAACCAAATTGACAGTCAGTGAAATACTCATTAGAGATGAGTAACTAATGATCAGGATTGCAATACATTTTTCAAAGACCTTTGAGGAAACTGGCAACAGTGATATCGGCCTATAATTCTCAGGAAGATCCCTGTTAACCTTTTTATTTATTTATTTATTTATTACTACACTGCCTAACAGGAAAAGTTCCCAATTACAAAGCAGGAAAATATAAAAGCATAAAACATAAAAGAACTTAAAAATAACATAACAGTACACATTATAAAAATTCAGAGTTAACAAATAACAAGCAAAAATAAAATAACATAGTACAAATAAATGTCATAAATAATTACATAAAACACAAGATCAAAATCATAATTGCACTATTGCACAACATAGTACAGCGTTATTAGGGAGTGGTAGTGAAAATGATGTTATGTGCTATTAGCGGAAAATGTACAGAAATGTCTGCGGATTTGTGGAATTGTGGTATTAAAGATATCAAAGTCTTTGTTATGATTATTATGAGTTCTGCACATAACATGGAGTGGTGAAAAATTTAGTTTGTTTGTTCGAGCCCTTGGCAGAGAAAAGGTCAAATTTTGTCGTGATGATAAGCGAGGGACTAGAAAACCAATTTTGTTTAACATATCAGAACAGTCGATCTGGTTATGTAGTAACTTAAACAGAAACACCTGAGAAAAATAACTTCTCCTGCGGGACAAGGACTGCATATCAAACATTTCCAGTAAAATCTCTTCCGGGTATCCCTGAGGAGGATATATGCCATGAGTTTTGAAGTATAGTAGTTTCAGGAATCTACGCTGAACTCTTTCAAGATCATCAACATGTGTATTATACTCGGGTGACCAAACTACAGAAGCATATTCTAATTTCGACCTGACAAAAGCGAAAAATAGTGTTTTAAGAGTATGGATGTTTCGAAATTCACGGCTCAACCTGGCAATAAATCCAAAGGTCTTGGTTGTTTCTGAAATTATAGATTCATAGTGTTTTGTGAATGATAACTTATTGTCAAAAGTGATGCCCAGATCACAAAAAGAATCAGGTCTATTTAAAATTGTTTGATTTATTGAGTAGTTGTACAGAAATGGATTTGTTTTTAAGGTGAACGATAACACCTCACACTTGTCGATGTTCAGAGAAAGTTTGTTTAGGGTACACCATTCGATCAAGGTATCTAAGTCTCTTTGGAGTTTTATACAGTCCTCAATCGAGTTTATGCGTAAGAGAAGTTTGAGATCATCTGCATACAGGAGTGCCATTGCTTTAAGTTTAAGACATACATCGTTTATGAAGATATCAAATAACAGTGGCCCAAGCACCGATCCTTGAGGCACTCCCGAGGATGAGGCATACTTATTGGATGTAATTCCATTCACAGAAACGTATTGAGTTCGGTTAGAGAGCCATGATTTTAAAAGTTTTAAAACACTGTCGGAAAAACCAAAAAGTTCAAGTTTAGTTATTAGAATTTGGTGATCTAATTTGTCAAACGCTTTAGATAGATCAGTGTATATGATATCTAATTGAGAAGAGCTATCTAGCGCTTCTGCAATAGTTTGGGTGGTTATCACGAGGTTAGTTGTTGTAGAGCGCCCCTTTAGAAAACCATGCTGTAGCGGGGAAATTCTATTTTTTACAAGATGGAAAATTCTTTTGTGAACAAGAATTTCAAGGCATTTTAAGAAATTGTTTACGATTGTGATGGGCCTGTAATTAGTGATATCTGTTTTGTCAGATTTTTTGTAAATCGGGCTGACCTTAGAGCATTTCCAGACACTAGGAATGGATTGAGTGGATAGACAGAGATTATAGAGATATGTGAGAGGTTTGGCGAGCACATGGGAACAATCTCTTAGTAGGAATGATGGTAAAAGATCGGGACCACTTGTCATTTTGTTCTTTGCGGTTTTTAAGGTTTCAATGACTTCATTCTCAGAAAAAGATTGGATATCGATGATTGGATATGTAATTTTTGAATTATCTGTGGGCATGCTTGTTAAATCACATTGAGGATTAAATGACTTATGGAAAAAGTCTGCAAATGCGTTAACAATTTGAGATGTATTAGTTACTTGAGTGTCATTGTAAACCATGGTGTCTGGTATTCGCGCAAAGGATGACCGTTTTGAATTAATGTAAGTCCACAGATTACTAGGGTCCTCGTTAATTTGTTGCTCTGTATGATCGATGTATTGTTTATGTGCAGTGTTAATATCTCTTTTTATTTTGGCCCGAAGAGTTGTGAATTCATGGTATGTTACTGTATCCTTTTCCCTTTGATACCTTATGTGAAGCTTATTTTTCAGTCGAATATTCTCTTTAATTTCATTGGTGTACCAGGGTGGATATTTGATCTTTGCTTTTGGAGTATATTTCGGTACCCAGTTGTTAATGATTGAGTAGAGGCGATCATAAAAAGCAGTGCATGCAGTATTTATGTCTGTGAGATTGAAAAGAGCCGACCAGTCAGTGTGTAATAAATCATGATATAGAGCATTGAAATTTGCTTTTTTAAAGTTATAAATTGGAATATTGTTGGCTTCACTACTGTTGTTAGCCATTTGGTTATTTCTTTTGTAGCGTATATTAATAAGCAGTGGGGGGTGATGAGGCACTTCATTACTAATTAGGTCGATCGCCCTATGAACATAGCATTGAGACCCATTGTATAAGACAAGATCCAGTAATCGATTGTTTTGATTTCTTATATTGTTGAACTGGTTAAGTTCGAAAGTATTGAATATGTTAGTGAGGGTGGTTATTTTGCTGTTAAGACATGAGTTGTCATCAAGAAAGTTCGCATATTCTGTCACATTAAAATCTCCTAGAATTAAAATATCCTTGCCATAAAGGAATTTTTGAGAGATAAAGAAATCATACACCGATTCAAGGTCCTCCGAAGAGCAGGGTGATGGTATGTACACCACAAATATATATAGATACTTGTTTAAAAATGATAATTTGGCTCCTACAATGTCAATGTGCTGAGGTACGAGTGGTTGACTATTGCTTAAATTTAAAGGGAATGATGTTATATTACGATTAATCGCCAAGAGGACACCTCCCCCCCTCTGCATACCAGTGGCAAGCTGATCACGATCACTTCTGAAAACCTCAAAAAAATTAGTAGGCATAAACTCATTTGTTGATACAGAGGGGTCGAGCCAAGTTTCAGTAATAGCCATAATGTCATAGTCACTTTGTGTTGATGAGTGAAGAATATCTATTAACTTTGTTCGTATGCCTCCAGTATTTTGATAGTAAATGTCCATCTTGTGGTGCTTTGGGAAGTCAAAAGAGTCATTAGTGTAAATTAATTGAGGACAAGTATCATTACAACATAATAGGTTTGTTCTAGCAGCGATTTCAAACGGTACAAAACCATCCGGAGTTTGCGCATAGTAATATACGCGTTCTAGCAAAACAAAACCAGAATTTCGACTACCAGTCAGATGTTCTAGCAACAACAAAATCCAGTTTGCAAACTAGTTTAAAACCGTCAAAACAACGAAATGTCAGTCACGGTAATTGTCACCTGAAATAAGCGTTCTAGCAGATGAAAATCTCAAACCGTTTACAACCAAGTCTCGGACGAACATGCGCAGTTGGTCAATCCACAAACTGGCATCAAACCGTCCGAAATTTCATGCTAGAACAAACCTATTGTATTAGGAGTTGGAGCAGGAGTGGTAGGGGACAATTCGACATTACTAGTAACAACAATATGATTATTTCTAAGACTATATAACTTATGATCTACCTGGCTATTTTCAACAAATTTAGTTTCTTCTATACTCGCCTTCTGTGGAATTGTCGGCTTCTCTGAAAATTTGATTCATTTGCCCAGCGCATTTCAGGATTTCTATTTAAAAATGAAGCAGGTTTATTTTTTGGAGTGTACTTTGCCACATAACAACCGTCGGGCCAGAAGTCTGATGACATATACTTCTCTACACTGTTCTCGGGGACTCCCAACTTAAAAGCAGCACTCCTGGGATGGTCAAATCTGGAAGGTAATTTTTCACATCTGTACAGATGACTGAATCTCGGATCTAATTCCTTTAGTATATCCTCTGGTTTTGTTTCTATTTCTAGATTGGATAGATAAATCCACGATAGTTTAGCCAGTCTTTCACCTATGTTCGAATTCGCCACTCTGATATTTGAGCGATCAGGCCCGGTACAAATTATTCCAATTTTTGTATTATCGGTTTGATCCCTGTTTAGATGGACATTATTTTTATTGTTCAAATTTTGATTTTCTTGAACACAATACTCTGGCTTTTCTAGTGGAGTTCTAGAAGCCAACATATCTTCAAAAAACTTTAACTTGGAATTTATTTGCTCTAACTTTGACTCAAACTCTGATCTTATCTTTTGTAGATCAATGCTTCCCAATTGAATCTCTCCAGAGTTCTCCAAACGATTTGACATGATTCCTTCTAGTGGTCTGTTGCAATATAGTTTAATCATTTCGACATTAGTATCCTTTAGATTATTTACATCGCTTATAATTTTGTCAATTTTTTTCCAGGAATCGCGATTTTTATTTGATTCTTCCTTTTTATTTATGTCTGACCTTAGTGTGTTTAAATTTAGTTTTATATTTGCAATTTCCTGTTTTATTTCAGTACAGGTAGCAGACTGGTTAGTTTGAAGTTTAGTGCTAAGGTTGGCAAACTCATTTGATATGAAACCATGAAAATGGTCTTTTAGGGTAGAGGATTGGTTCTCTTGAAGTACAGTGCTAATGTTGGCAAATTCTTTGGATATAACATTATTTAGAGAGTCTTTTAGGGACTGGAAAGCGTTATTTATTACATTTCTGACATCGGCATCATTAGATTCTTCACTTTGGTGCCCTTTTACAGAGGTCACACATTCACTGCAAGCATACAGCATAACTCTTGATTTCATCTGGGTCACCTGAGCCTCCGATGTAGTAAACTTGGAGCAGGGAAGACAATGAATGCCTTTACAAAAATCACAAATGATTCTGTACTTTACTTCCTTTTCAGTTAGTTGGATCTCACACTTTGAGCAGGACATATTGGATTTACTGATTTATGTATGTGATACACACTGTATGTATATGCAAACTTAATTTAAATTAAAAATTACTGTGTTTTCTATGTGAAACGCACTATAGATTTGTTTTTGCTGGTGATAAATTTGCTTTTAAATTTTTTGTTCCACTATGAATAGTATTTGCTTTAGTGCCAACATCAAAACCAAGGACCACAAATCCGTATTTCCCGCTAAAATGGAGCACCAAAAATTCACTAGGACAACCCGAAGCACATACAGATCGTGTCAGGAAATTTTCACTATTTATTTCTCATCAGTATCACAGAAAATGAACAAAAACCAAGACAGACAGAAAAACACATGTGTCAGAGGATTTTAACAAACCAAAAATAGGAGTCACTAAAGCCTCTTTAAGGATGTTTGGAAAAATTGATTTGTTTATGCAAGCATTTATAAGCTTAGTTGGGGGAACAATAATCTGATTTTTTACTGATATCAATTTTACACTGAGACCAAAGATATCCTGACTGCGCTTGTTTTTTAGACTGTCAATGATGTTCCTTACTTCATTGCAAGATACCTCTCTGACGAGAAAAGGATTCGAGGGGGGGCAACAGTAGGTAGAACCAACTCCGCCAAATCATGGGCTACATTTGTGAAAAAGTTATTAAATGTATTAGTCAAAATTTGTTTTAATATTTGGTCTGTTTTGATTGATTATCTTCCACATACATTTAGCAGAATTGGTTGCCTCTCTAATAAGATGATCATTTGTTTGAACATGAGCACTTCGGAGTGCCACCTTGTACTACGCATTAAATTTATTTAGAGCAAGTTTGAAGTCCTCGCATGGATACTGCCTATTCAAGTCACTCAAGAAATTGAGCTGCTCTCTCATGTTTTTTAGGTCATTATTGAACCAGGAGATTTTGTTACTCTGATCAGAGCGGACCCGATAGTGTTTTTCCGGGAAGGCCCCAAATAAGCCTCATCAGCAATGAAACAAACTGCTCAAATCTCCCATTTATATCATCATCAGCCAGCTCTTAAACCTTCAATCAACATTGCAAACTGCATCAAAAAAATCCAGCTTCCCAGCCTGTGTAATAGGTCGACAAATTTTCCGGTCTACCTTTACATTAGTTATTTTACTTAAGGTGTGTACTTTTACTAATTGTCCTTTGTGATCGGGTAGATTTAATTCTAAAGTAACAGAAAGTAGGACAGCTAAAGATTCACTCCCAAATATGTTGTCAAGCAATGCATTGCCACGAGTTGGAGTTAATACGGTCTATCTCATACCAAAAGAGGCAAACAAGTCACAGAGATGCACGGCCCTTATTTCAACACCGCCCAAATCTACATTAAGCAAGGTGAAAGAGCACCCAATTCCCACTGTCGCGATGTCGGCCGGTTAAATTGCTTGGGCTAGGACCAAGAGCACATCATCAGGCATATTGAGGAAAATTTTGGCTTCACCAGCCCTATTCTTGTTTTTAATCGATAGCAGTGATTGCTTCACTTCAGTGAGTTCGGTTGGTAAGAAGAAAAAGAAATTCCGAATATTTACCCTTGATAAGTAAAAACCATTGGATCTTGAGACTGCTGAAGGCTCTGCTGCAGTAAAAATTGTTCAAATCATTGGGGGTGATCTCAGGAATGTGCCAAATGTCATTGATGATGTGCCAGCACTCCTTCTGGGTGTTCGAGGAGGTAATTTGACGATTTGAATAGAATTTCTCTTTAGCTGCTCTAATTAGACAATGATATAAGGAGGGGTATTTGTTGAAATAGATATGAAAATTGGACAAACCGTAAACTCTCTGATTAGATGTAGTGATTGGAGATTTTTTGAGGAACTTTTAAGCCCCTCTGTAAACCAGGATTTATTAGATTCCATTTTAGGATTTATTTTTCTTTAGGCAATTTATTAAAAAGATTATTTTGTTCGGGTGAAGCTAAACGAAAACGGTGAAGATCAAAAATGTTTTTTATATTCACACGCAACTATTTAACCTGGGGTTTAAGAACTGTATACATAATGAATTGAAAGTCCTTTTAAGCTTCCACTTACATATGCCTTTATAGTTTCTGTAAGCTATCCCGCATAGGCATTTCGTTTGTAATTATCTTAATTTCATACTCCCTTCTTGGTAATTACTTCTTTTGAAGGCTCAACATTATTACTAGTCTTAATCGCAAAAAATATACTTTAAAAGGAAGGAGTAGTGCATGCTATAACAGCTTATAAATATATAACTAAAAATGAATGGCGAGCTTTGTTCACAAACGAAAACAAGCACATCATCGTATATTTATTGCATTTATATTTTAAAGGAACTAAAATGGCCAAATTGGGTCCTTTCTGCACTAAATGATAAAAGGTCCCTTTCTGCTCCAAGTGGTAGGTCTTGTCATATATTAACTGCTTTTTCACATTAAATTCCGAAATGGTCGAAATTAGCACTTAGCTCTTTTCAGAAATGAACGATTCAAATGAACTACATGCTTATAAGTCTTATTGACTTTTATTGGCCAGTAGGTAACAGTCAAAGACATATATGTCTTTGATAACAGTAATAATAGAAAATCTGTGAGACCAGTGGTTGTCGGAGCAAAATGTTTGCTTTGCTTTTGGTCTCGCACAGACTTCAAAAAAATATTTCAGATGCATTTTATCAAGATTCATAGTCTGTTTAAACATTTTTTTTACAGAATAAAGTTAATAAATGAATAATGATTTTCACCTCAAAATAATAATATGTACTAAACATATTGAGCTGTTGAGCCCTAGTTGATTGTCAAGTATCATATTTAAATGACATTGTTTCAAATTGATATTTTTCTCATTACCTCGATCAGAAGCAATTAAAACTAGTCAACTGACCAATGACATTTTGGCATACTCTTGAAGCTAACCAATGACAAACTGACTGTGGCATTATCAGTCCATTACAATATGTTACACATAATAAATAATTTGTGATTTTTTATTAAAAGTCAGGAAAACTAACTCTTATATACCTAACTTTTGTTTTATTGTACCTCACAAGGGCTATTACTTGTGTAGATACGAACAGAGTAAATGACTAGAAACTGAATTTGTAATTATATTTTCTAATGTATATTTGCTTATTTATAATGTCTGTATTTGTTATTGTCTTCTTATATTGTTCACTTCATGCTGACCTGTGTAAACATTTACTGTTTATTAACACCAAATAAATTTGTCTTTGTCATATTCAAAAGTACTTTGTGCAAGTACTCAGTACATTTCAGACACAAATACAAAATGAAACTGAAAAATCATCAATAATATTTATGCCACTAGTTACGTCATTAGTTCCAGTTCCAAGATTAAGTACACAGAACCATAATTTGAACTTTTATAAATAGCATTATAGTGATAACCCTATCCAATGATTTCAGAGTAATTATCCTATAAGAGGCCAAGTAGACCAAAAAATAATTGAGATGAAAGATCTAAAGATGTGCACAACCGAGGAACTGTTCGTTATTATAGGTATATGATGAGATGGGATGAATCTTGGGTTTTCAATTACCAGTGTTCTTAAATAGGTCATTCATGTTTTAAAAAATAAGCGCGTATATAGAAATGATCGCTTGATGCTCACTGCTAATGTGCTAATCAATTTCTTATCTGTGCTTGTAGACAAATATTTACTTAAGCTTAAGTATTTTGTTAGAACCGAAAATTGGTGTAATTACTTACAGGTTTACTAGGATAAACCTCTGATAGGTGCTGTTTCAATTTATTTATAGTCCATGACGTTTCACACCTAATTTTTTGATCCTCAATTTGTTGGTTGGGAGCCTTTACTATCAACGTTACCGGAAGCGAGTCCATTTTTATACGGTCAGAGGCTATCTAAAAACGCAATAATTACAATACAAATACTAGACACACGTATTACTGGCACTTTATCACGAATTTTGCGTCGTTACTTTACTACTACAACTGCTAAGTTCGATTTCGCTTTGCATTTAATTCAGATCTGATGATTTTCTGACATTAGCACGTCGGTTTATCAACATTCAGTATTTGGCGGAAGCCGATTGGTCCGCGTCAGTCAGGAGTTGTCACGTGATGATAGGAGTATTCCAGATTAATTATTTCTGTTGTTATTCATTATCATACTGATAATGGGATAACCTGAGTTAGTGTATTATATTCGGGTAAAATCGCTTGCCAAATTCATAAACTATCGCCAAATTTATTAATTAATAAATTAATAAACAACTACAATACTTTTCCAGGCATGCATTAGGCAACCAGCAATACAGCAGCCAGTGACACAAAAACAGGAACTAAACTAAAGCGGAACGGTAATTATCTGTAATTGCTCTAGTAATTAGCCAATCCAATTATGTGGCGTGATCGAACGAATGATGTAATTATATTAATTTAGTAGTGTTCACGAAGTTATAGGAAAAAATATTGATTTGTGGTAATTTTGTGTGTAATTTTTTAACGGTTGATAAAGTTCGCAATAGCCCATAGCAAAATTAAAATCATTAAGATTTGCACCAAATAATAATGACGCATGTCGCATACGCACCCTTAGAAGCCGCGTTGCCAAGTTTGAATTTATATTTGTTTGACGTCAGATGTGTAACTTATAATTATTCTTTCAACATCATAATAATTGCGTATTCCATTAAAAAACAATATAGTTCCATTTTGAATTGATTTAAATCCCAGTTTTTTTGATGTGTAAACATCTTACGCGGGGGTTTGAGAGTAAATCTCGGCAAATGGGACGGAGATGTGCATGCGGATGGGGACGGAAATGTGTAAACGGCTGTGACATCTTAACCATGCTCAGTGATTTTATGAGTGCTGCTCAAATATTTGCTAATATCGATATAGGATATGTTTACACATCAGTGTCTCGCTCGAGTACTAGCAGACTCACTCATTTTTATTTTAATATTATGGTGTTTAGTCTTGATGTTTGGTTATTAGCAGGAAATATGACAAGTGGCTAACTGTAGCTCCAGTGTTGCAGATTTACCCATGTCTTTACGGTCCAGTGAATTGCTTCCAATTGCCCTGGTAGTGCATTGGTCAAATTCTGTGCCTGTGATACGGCGGCTCGGGTTCGATTACCCGTCGTTGTTGTCTTTTAATTTTTTAAGGGTATGTTCTTATTCTTATTCTCATTTTGGGAATGCCTTGGGTTAGTTTTTGTTGGTTGTACCCCCCTAGCAAGCGGAGAACCAGCGTACAACAATTTTTTAGCATTTATTTATTTATTTTGACAAAACAATTTGGCAACATTGTTAATATTTCGGCTATAGTTAGCGATATTTCAGTTCGTAGTGCACTTGTGAATGCATGAGATTTAAAAACCTGCAATTGGCAAGTATATGGCCCTCCGCTCGCTCCGGGGCTCGAGAAAAGGAAACTAACCCAAAAAAAAACCCAAAAATCAAGGAAAAACTGTTAACTTAAAAAAAAAACAAAACCAACGGGATTTAAACCCGGGTCGCCGAAGTGAAAGCTAGCCATGCAGACACCTAGACCATCTGCTGACTTGCAAACAACTGGTTGCATCGCGAAAACTTGCGTCACCTCACGTAGCTAGCCAACCACGCGCCTCTCATTCACAACTGCACTATGAACTGAAATCTCGCCAGTTAGCCAAGAACCCATCGCCATTGTTACATCAAGCCGTCTTGTAGTCCTCGGCAGCATTGCTAAATCACTTAACTGTCCTAGTGCAAAAATATGCACAAGCGTTTTAGCAATGTTGCCGAGGACCACAAGACGGCTTGACGTAACAATGGCGATGGGTACTTAATTTAATATTCCGTGCTTATCTCATGCAAAACCGGAATTTCTAAACTTACTTTTACAATCCTTTACAAAGATTATTGCATATATATCCAAAAAGTTTAATGTCTTGACAATTGAGGTCATTAAGCTCCAGAAAAGGGGTTCGCCTGCATGACCAAACCGCGGTTTGAAACCTTTTTGATATTTACAACATTGGTTTGGGCGCGCGCGATACTTCGGTGCTTGATTGTGATTGTGATTTTAGTGTCCCCGTTTCGGGGGGCGGATGGCTTTGCTGCAAGGCACTTCGCCAGCAAGCCCCTCTTCCGGCGCTCAGTTAGAGGCAAGGCGACCTTCCTGCATAATTTACACGTAGTTCCACTGTGAAGGGACTATTGGGTGGGAATCTCCAGTATGGAGGGCCTGTGCCCCTGGTGACTCCCGATTTTACAATAATTACTTTCAACAAATACAAAATGGTGGCTCTAGACCGAATCTTTGCAGGCACAGAAGAAATGCTCCTACATAAACATCCGGCCCGTCCCGGCCTGGGTGCCGGCGTGAATGGGTATTTCTTCTGGCTATGAAGCTATGAAAGACACAGACTACGCTGACCAGGACGTCCGATTCTTCCTCGGGGTCACTAAACGTTTGCCACGTGTCGTCCAATGGCCTGTGCCAATGGCGCCCAAAGAGCCGTCACCCGAACGCGTTCGCTCGACCAAAGACGAAACGGAAGTGTACCTACTTCAGTGCTTCAAACCGTGCCGATTTCCGATTTGAGGTTATGTGCATTGTTAACGTTTTTTTTTCTGGGCTTCTTTTTTGAAAATTTTCTTAAGCAAATTGAGACAGAACGCTATTTGATATTAGCGAGGTAAGCAGCATTTTACTATGATTCTAGGATATAAATGAAAATCTTTTAACATTGGCAAGCTCCGCCTACACGGATCTTTCCATTATTCCACTCCTCTTAGACGCTTTAAGCCTACTGAAGCGTTTCGTTGGCGACGTCATCGTCTTGCCGCAAAAAATGTAAAACTTAGAAGCAGCTCTGGTATGTAAAATTACAGCTTGCGAGGCACGTTCAAACGTTGACCGTGCCACGAGTTCCAGACAAAACAGATGTCTTTACGGTTCAGCGGTTTGCTATCTAGAGTCCTCGTGGTGTAGTGGTAACGGCGCTGTGCTTGTGATGTAGAGTCCGTGGTTTGAATTCCTGTCGGTAGCATGGCATTTTTTAAAATTTTTGTTTCTTTTGTTATACATTTGGGATAGAATTGGGATAGTTTTATTTGTTTGCGCCCCGGAGGGAGCGAAGCGAGCGGAGGGCAATGCGGAAAGTGATAAAAAACAGGACTCCTGGAATGGTGGAAGTGTTAAAGGCTCCTGGCAAGCTGTATTTATCCGCTAGTCTCTGGTCAACGCCACACAAGGTGACGTTGCTCTGGTACGGCCCCTGTTTCTTGTAGGCCGAAAGCGCTGTTGCCGTTGTGTAATTTCAGAGAATACAATAGTACTTTAATGTGGTAATTGAAAAGACACATTTTCGCAAACGGTGAATTTTCGCGGCGCCACTATTTACAATAATTTTATTTTAATAATATGGTTTACTAGTAATTTTTAAATAGGAAAGTTGGTGACACTGCTCACGAGTGTTTGAAGTTTTCCGTTAAATGTCGAGTTCCTTTAGGGTTATACGAAGATCCGCTGATTTGTAGGAGCATTTACGAGCTAACAAGTAGAATGATCAGAAAATAGAGCTAATTAGCAACATCTTTCCCTTTTAATTTGACAGCGGTCTTCTACATCAGTGATGTTAACATTTAAAAATTAATTTCCCTACATACCCTTATTCCTTAAGGCCATCACAGACCCTTCGCATAACACCGTAGCATAAGAGCATAAGGGTTTTCGACCAATCACAGCCGATATATCGAACGGACATATGACTAAAACAAGAGTGTATAATTGGCCACGCATAGCACAACCTCCCTAATTATTCATTCTTATGGATAATTCTTATGCAAAAGTTATATGGCGTTCGATATATCGCCTGTGATTGGTCGAGAACCCTTATGCTCTTATGCTACGATGTTATGCGAAGTGTCTGTGATGGCCTTTACCTACAATTTGGCGCTTTGGTGGACTTGGGACTTCAAGATACGATTATTGGGTGGACTTCATACGAGCGGCTAAATACCAAGTTGCGATCCAGCGATAACGAATCCATGTCTCTACGTTCTAGCAAAATTTCTACAACGCCTCGGTGGTGTAGTAGGCAGAGTGCTTGCCTGTCATTCTTGCGCTGCGGGTTCGATCCCCGTGTTTTGTTTATTGTTTTTTATTAATTTACCTTTTTTTCTTAATTTTCAGTTAGCCTTGGATTATTTTTGGTTAGCATTTGGTTAGTTCTTGTTGACCGAGCCCCCGTAGCGAGCGAAGCGAGCGGAGGGCCATGCAAAGTCATAATAATACCCCGGCTGAAGGATCGCAACTTGTTATTTAGCTTCTCGTGACTTCATGATTTCCACTGTTGCGAGTTTAAATCAAAATTACGGAAAATCAGTGTGAAGCGAGTGTAAATCATACAAATAAAAAGCGATGGTTGATAACATGAATTAAATGAATTTTAACTTTCAAGTCTGAAAGCTGGATTCGTGTGAAATATCGTATAAGTATATTTTTAACTTTTGATTTATCCTACACATTTAGTATTATCAAATTTCGATCTTCTTTTTCTACGGATCTGCTTTTTAGACATTTTTTCCCTAGAAATAGGAAAATTCTCTACATGTTTCGCTAGCGTCTCGCCGCTGTGGGGAATCTGATCTCGACCTGCCGAACGACACAGTTTACGGCGCTACATGCGTTGTTTAATGTTTACATTTGTATTTTTACATTTTCACTTCATACAATATCCTCTGCTCGCTGCTAACCCGAGGCATGCCAAGAAACTAGCTATTTTCAATAAAAAAAACTTGCAAGGATCGGGCGTCGAACCAATCACTTTGGGTTCTAGAAACGCCAGCTTCACCAGCTGGGCCAACCTCTCATATTCCTGCTTTTCTCGAAAAGTGTTATGTAAACGCGTGAAGTGAAAAAATGTCTAAACAACATTGTCGAGCGGAGTTCAAGGATGAGGCTCCCCACAGCGGCGAGAGTGGCGAGACGCTAATCTGATGAGGGTCTCGCGACAGTGATCATTTTGGCTGCCATCAAGGTCGAATGTTACAAATGCATACTGACGCCATCTAGTGTAGGTGGCGTTGACTCGAGCGAGTTATTCGCGATTCGCGCTATGTCTTCGTGATGCAATCAATTTGCAGCAAGAGCCGTCGTAGTCTAGAGGTTTAGATGGTTAGGTGTCAATTCGGTGACTATCGGCGGCGGCCCGGGTTTAAACCCCGTTGCTTTTTTTTTATTTTTTTTACGGTTAAGTTTCTAAACAGTTGTTTTCTTGATTTTGGGTATGTCTTGTGTTACGTTTGGGTTAGTTGGTTAGTTTCCTTTTCTTGAGCCCCCGTAGCGAGCGGCAGCGAGCGGAGGGCCATGCGAAAAGTGAAATATTACTTATTGTAATATATATACAGCAGCTTGCATGTGTTTCCGTGAATACATTCACAAAGAATCTCCCTTCTTTGAATGAATTTGATGTCTGTATCCACATTTGTATCATTCGACCTTGACGGCAGCCAAAATGACTACTGTGTCGTCTAATCTGTCCTTTACAAAAATCTAGGGCTTCCACTAAATTTTCGATGCGAAACAGTGCGTGCGCAATGGCGATGCAAGAATAATAGGTATTATTATGGCTTTGCGTGGAGCTTCGCTCGCTACGGAGGCGCATTCAACAAGAACTAACCAAAACTTACCCAAAGCTAACTGAAACTAACCCAAAATTAACAAAAAAAGTAAATTAATAAGAAACAAACATAACCTTAAAAAAAGGTGAAGAAAACATCTGTGGCGACCGACGGGAATAGAACCCGCAGCGCAGAAATGGCAAGCAGAACCTCTACCTACTACACCACCGAGGCATTAAAGGAATTCCGCTAAAACGAACGTAAAGACATGGATAATTCCAATACATTCGGCCACATTCCGCACGCACGGTTTCGCATCGAAAATTTAGTAGGAGCCCTAGACACTTTTTGTTCTTCGGATTCGTCAACCGAGTAGGAATGTCCATTTAATAGGAATGTATAATAGAGTTTTCACCTATTGTGGTTTCGCGTGCTTTCAATCATATTGTTCATGAGCATTTTCTCTATAAATTGAAAAAACTCGTCTAATTTACTATAAAATTAGAGATTGCTCCCAATAAATTACATTTTGCTCCAAGATCTTTTCAGATGATGAGGTATGTTTCTTAGAGGTTGGCATCACCGAGTGTGTACTTGATTAAATTCAACTGAAGTAGCGACACTGTTCCCAGAGGATCAACCGGTCTGCTGTCGCGAGATCAAAGGGAACATCGCTATTTTGACCAATCAGAATATTTCTGCCATATTTTGTTGGGACACATAAACTCGTAATTAAATTACTGGAAAATTACAAGTAGTCGAGAAGCATCCTATTTGCTACAGTGATTTTATAATTAAGTTGGTAATTTTGCTGCTTGATAATGGGCGTGTAATAAAAATGGTTATGGGCAACGGTAAGGAAACGTAACCAAACCCGCAAAAACGATGAATTCGCCTTGCTTTCCTTATTAAATATTGCCTTATAAATTAGGTACTTAATTACCTTTTTAGATGCTTTTCTAAATAGGTATTCTTATTGGCCAGTGTGGCAAAAAAATAACGCAAATATACATGCTTTTTAACAATATTTATTTTCTTCGTAAATTCTCTAATATAAACTATATAAAAAGAGAGCGTAAAAATTATTGTCAAGCGACTAGTACATTTTCAAGTGTCATCTTTTGTAAAAATTGCACATTTATAAAGGTGTTTATTCTATTTTAGTTGACGTTCAAGTTTACAAAGAACATCACAAACACGTATTTTAAAATTAATATTCTTGGTCCGCACCCACCAATGTGTGTTTAATAAATTGTAAAAAATGCAAGCTAAAATTACATAATATGTTTCTTAAATAAACACTCTTTCTCTCTCTTCGTGATGAAATTATTACACAAAAGAGTGAATACGAGACCAAATATTAATAATTAAAATACTGAGCTTTTTTATACATGTAGCCCATATTTTTAAAAGTCGTTCTACACAACTAAGCTTAAGATAGTAAATATATAAGACAACACAAAATAAAATATCATTCTCAAAATGATAGAGGTAGACACATTCGAAATTGTTTTTTTTTTTTCATTAGGTATAGTTTGTCGGACGAGTCTGTAAGAGATAGACGCTTTGGCCTGCCTTATGTTGGCATATTTTTCGATTAGGCTTACACGATTAATAGGATGAAAACAGGTTTTGAATAATGTTATACTTAAAAATAAAGATATGTGACAACATCGCTCGCCCATGCCGCATTCCTTCGCAAGATACAGACTCGTTAAACATACTTTTAACACAGGTTAAACAATTCGAATCCTTTGGACATAGTTTGTCATAATTTTATAGCTACTTTTGAGCGATAAAGAAGTACTTTATAACATGTGTGTATAATTATTTTACATGTTTTAAGGCAAATTATATTATGTAGATACTTTTTGGAACATGTGCGGCGTTTATATGTTTGATTCCCCATGTATTTGCATGACTTGCGTATTGGTGCTTATATAGGGTGGTCCAAATTATAATCGAGAAACTTCAGCAGCGTATTTCGCATGTTAAAAATAAGTAAAAAAGTTGTGCCTTTAATTTTGGTAGTGTTGCATCAATGAATTTCGACACTGGTACCAATTTAAAGGGATTGTTCGACAATTGACAATATTAGTCACCTATCGACTGTTCATAAGTAAACACATTTAGTAGCATTTATGATACTGAAATTATTTGATTAATTCATGCAGAGCATAAACAATGTAATCCGATTTTCGCCTATACGCGCCGCTGACCATCGCGGTCCAATAAAAACAAATCACCCGTACCGGGATTAAAATTAAGCGAGCCGAAGCGACCCTTAATCGCCCATCATCTCGCAGAAAACGACTATTGCAAAATAATTTCGAAGTTTTAATTAAAACCCCCCTCCGCGACGATTTAATTAGGATATAAGTTACGACCGAAAGCAAAGTCTTTATTGCCCACTAAACTGAAACTGATTCCCATCATCGCCAGTGACGTAAAATCGGATACAATTTTGTTACTGATTTGATAATAAGGGATTTCGTACATTATGTGGTCTTGCCCTGAATCTAGCTAATTTTTGTGAATGTTTAGACATTTTTTTGCATCGATTTTTGAACTTTATTTTAACTGTAAAGTAAAGTTTGTTGTAAACTGACATTTTATGATATGATTCCTGCAATGAAATGTCACAGAGAAACTCATAAAAGTTACATTTAAAAAATCAACAAAAATCGGAATAATATGGCATTGATGGTGGTATATGTCCACGAACAACTTCCACCGTGAGGAAACGATCAAGAGATAAAGTAAAGTAAATCGTTCTAACATGACTTGTAGCTGGCTTATTTATATGGATATTTCATTTCGATGTACATTTTGAATTAACCCATCTTGCTTCTTCTACGAAATACGAAAAGCAAGACACTTCTAAATACCAAAATAAACCAAACTAAGCAAGGACTGCTCCCCAAAAAATACATAAAAGCATTGGAGTTTAACCAGAGGTTATATTTAACCAGAATTTCTTAACCTCTGCTGGTTAAATATTAAGTTAGTGTCAAACGATAGCTTATGAAAAACCAAGATAGGAAAGTGCAAACCATTTTGCTCTTTCATCTTTAGCCGTTTAGATTTTACAGGCTGTCAAACTTGGTAAATGGTCGATTTTCAACTGTCAATATTTCAAAAACAGTTGGAGATAGGTATAGGACATTATTTATGAAATATGTCTAGAATTTTCCGCAAAATCCAAATATGCAATAAATTTTACAGTTGCTATTACTTTCTAGTAGAAGCGGCAACACTGCATTGTCGATAATATTTTAGCAAGGTAGAGCATATCCGTTTATGTAAGCGACCAAATTTTCAGAATGATCCGTTGAGTGGTTCTCCAGAAACGACTAAAGTACCATCCACCGTGAGACACTCTGTATATTCACGGACAACTTTCACCGTAAGGAAGCGTTCACAAGATAAGCCAAAGCTAATCGTTGGAACATTAGTTGAAGCAGGCTTATTTATATGACCATATAATTTTTTTACACTTTGAAATCTCTAGTCCATCCCGTTTTTTCTAAGAAAGCTTAAGAATCTCAAGAAAACCAATATGAGAAAGTCCAAATCAAAAAGAAATTAAAGAAGAACTCTTCCAACCACCAAAATAAACAAAAAAAAGCAATAATAGACCGTGTAATTAGGAATTTGACCGTTATTTGGTACTCTTGCTCAAAGGAAGATGTATCTGGAATCTGCAATCTGGAAATGGTGAGAGGATTGCCTTGAAAGGCCACGGCACTTAGGCCCCATTGGACCCCATGTGCGTCTTTCCTAGGTCAACCAATCCATCTAGGCCATCGCCCAGATTAGTGTTGTAAAAAAGGCGGCGATGTTGCTGTTTCTGAGAAAAGCCATGGTTGGCCATCGTTCTCCCAAAATGAATTCCCTTGGTTCCGAAACAGCGTCGCAATCGCAGAGCAGATGCTCTACTGTTTCGTCCCCTTGTTCACCACCTCTGCTTATAGGTGTCTCGCATAATCTCATTGTGTGGAGATGTTTCCGTAGCTGGCAGTGTCCAGTCAGAATCCCTGCCATAAGTCGTAGGGTCTTCCCTGACATATCCAGGTATGCTTTTGCTGCAGACTCATTAGGGTAGCTCAATAGCTCCCTGGCCAGTCGACAGTTAGTTGTTTCGTCCCATCTTGCCCTAAAGTCTTCATGGGTGATCTTTTTTTATCATATGTATCGTCGTCGCGATATGTATAGGTTTGAAGGGCCGGCTCCCATAATGTTTGGACCGGCTGATAATTTATCCGCTGATTTGTTACCTTCGCACTGTGCATGTCCTCCTTCAACCCATCACACGGAAATTCTGTTTCTGTGGGCGGCATCGTCCAGTGAATTATGGCATTCTAGTACTGACTTAGCTCTAAGTTTATAACTTTTCAAGGCCAGTAGTGCTTGTCTACTGTCCGTGTAGAATTTAATAATCTTGTCCTCAGTATTCCTGCGAACAATCTCCTTTGCGGCTATGGATATTGCAGCAAGTTCAGACTGAACTATACTTGCGTGTCCTTCCATAGACCATTTAAGTTCAAGCTTCGGGAGTAAATTCCACAGCCTGTTCCTTCCTGGGTTTTTGAGCCATCCACGAAAATGTTAACCGCACCTTCGGTTATAGGCTCAATTGGTATAATATAGTTTGTCTAAGACAAACTTGGGAGGTATGCTATCTGCACTGGCCTGCAGGAGTGGCAGTCTTCCGACTGCCTCTTCCCACAGGTGCCGTCTAGTCTCTGCACATTCTATGCTGGGTTGCACACCAACGACTTTGAGCCTTAGCAATGCAGTCCGAGCCACCTCCCTTAGATAAATATCTAAGGGAGGCAGGCACAACATTACTTCCATGGCTCTGGTTGGAGTTGTTGTCATTGCTCCCGTTACAATTAGGCAGGCAGTCCTCTGTACCTGACTGAGCTTAAGCATTGCCGTTTTTTGTTGACTCTTGGGCCACCAAACTACGGTTCCATAGGCCATCATAAGTCTTATGATGGCAGTATAGATCCACAGTACGACCCTGGGTTTCATCCCCCAGGTTTTACCCACGGTCCTGCGGCACTATTCATAAGAGATGTATGCCTTCTTTAGTCTTCGTTCTAAATGAAGATTCCAGGTTAATTTAGCATCCAAGGTGACCCCAAGGTATTTTACCTCAGATGCAAAATTTAAGTGCGTGTTTAGGAGGGTCGGAGGCCATAGTGGCTCCGTCCTCCTTTTTCTGGTGAAGAGCACCACCTCCCTCTTCCTGGGGTTTACAGACAGGGAGTGCTCCCTACACCACTCTTCGACTAAGCAAAGGGCACTCTGCATTTGATTGCACAGAACTCCTTCGAACTTTCCATTGAGCAGTATCGTAAGATCGTCTGCATATGCATTGGTGTAGAATCCATCTGAGAGGCTGCCGAGAACAAGGTTCCATAGTAGTGACGACAGAACGCCTGCCTGCGGGCAGCCTCTGGCAACGATGCCTCTCACTACAGTGTCTTCCACCTTTATTTGCACGCGTCTCTTTGACAGCATGTTCAAAATCCAGCCACTGACAGCCGGAGGGAAGCCCCTGTTTGTAAAGGCAGCAATGATTTTTCCAAAGGTAGTTTTATCAAAGGCACCTTCAATATCAATAAATACACCTAAGATGGACTCATTATTGTCCAGCGACCTCTCGATCCGGCTCACTGTTGAATGCAAGGCCGTGTCGGTCGATCTTCCCGTAGTGTACACATGTTGGTTGGGATGCAGCGGTCGGTTGACCAGTACGCAATCTCTCAAATATCGCTCACACAGCCTTTCCAGAGTTTTTAGCGCAAAGGATGTTAGGCTGATTGGTCGGTAGGCTTTGGGGACAGTGTAATCCATCCTTCCTGCTTTTGCTATGAACACCACTCTTACTTCTCTCCATGCCTTCGGGATGTAGCGCAGCGCTAAGCATGCCCAGAACACCTTTACCAAGTGCGGCAGTAACTCGTCCAAGCCCCACTGTAGTAGAGCTGGATGGATGCCGTCAGTACCTGGCGATTATGAAGGGTGAGAAGCTTAGTTTTGCCCATCGTATTTTGTCTTCACTGACTATTTGGTTGGCACCTTGCCAGTCCAAATCAGTAGGTTGAAAGTTTGTCTCGCCTGGCCAGTTTCTGTCGACTGTTACCGACGAACCAGGGAAATGGGTCTGGACTTTGGGGAGGACTTTGTAGAGCCGTGCAGTCTGTGAGTCATTTTCGATCTCCTCATAGTAGGCCCTCCAGACCTCTCTCTGTTTTTTCTTACTAATTTTTTAAATTCCCACAGATTGGTGTTGTATTGTTCCCAGTCGGCTTGAGTTCTAGTTCTTTTCGCTCTGTTAAAAGCATTTGTCACTGTCCTCTTGAGTTCTCCCAGCTCTTTGTTTCACCATTTTGTGGCTTCTCCTGGCTGTTGTTGTGATGCCTCAAGAAGGCAAGATTTTTCAAAAGCTTTAGTTATGGCGGTCTGTAGCATACGACTTCCAGGCCGTCATTGTAGGAAGATGTATAAAAGCACTGGAATTAGGATCCACTACATCCATACAAGGTATATATTTTATCAAATTAATCAATTACAAAACCATTCAAGGGCAAAAACTATTAAACGATGTTATTTTGTTGACAAGCATGTCCTCGAAACATAATCGGAATTGAAACTCCCGAAACCCACTTAAAAATAAATATTTACTTCTATTCAAGGCGGGCACATATGTGGCCCTATTATCTCTTCCCGAATAACACTAAAGTTAAAGGATATTGACAGATGACCCAACCACTACAACGAGAGGAGAATGAAAATTGCTGGATGTTAACCGTAATTAATGGAATTACCTTGACGGAATGGCGAATGAACAAAAAAAATAATGCAAGTAATGGCAAATGTAAAAGTATTCAAATAGTAAACTAGTGTAATAGTGGAATAGGATCCACCACATCCATGCAAGCTATATATTTGATAAAACTAATCAAATACGAAACCATTCGACTGCAAAAATATTAAACGGGGTTACGTTGTTGACAGGCATGTCCTCGAAAGATGGCTCAGGCTCCTGAAACGCACTTATATAAGGCAGGCACATGCGCGGCCCTCTTGTTCTCTTCTGAATAACACTAAAGTAAAAGAATATAGTCACTATAACGAGAGGAGAATGAAAATTGCTGGATTTCAACCGTAATTAATGGGAGATGTATTAATATACCATCTAGAATCTCTACTATATGATGCTCTTATTCCAATGTGTGATGTGCTTTATTTTGAAATCTAATCAATAATTAAATACATTTTATTTCGATGTTTTTTTAAATTAAATTCTGACAGAATGACGAAGGAACAGAAAATTATTAAAGCAAGTGATTGCGATTGTAAAATAACCCAAATAGCAAAATGGTTTAATAGCGGAATAGGATCCACTACATCCATACAAGGTATATATATATTTGATAAAATTAATCAGTTACAATATTTTGTTATTGTATGTTAAGGCTTTCGCGTCAACTTCGTCGCGTGGCTACGTCACGACAGAGCAGCTGTCATGATTGATATAACCATCCTTCTCTAGTTTATTATTCTTGGTAATAGTAAGCTGCATAGTTGTTGATACCAACCTAAACTTGACAGTGTCGCCAAACAAATATATTTATGTTGGTGTTTCTGATTTTACTGATGCTTTTTTATATAAATTATATAATATTTTTAAATGTCTATATTGTGACGTCAACTCTTGTTATATGAAAGCTTAGCAACTTTTGTGCTTATTCACTCAATAATTTGCCTTAAAACATGTATATACGAAGCAACCTACAATAATTGTTGCAAACGAATAACAAGTAAAAAACCTTTAAATATGTTTATTTATTATTTCTGATTATCTCGCTAAATAGGCCCCTATATAGGCCGAGAGCTGCATCTATTTCTATTTTTTTCTCCAGACAGAAAATTGTAGTCACTCTATTTAGTTTCCATTATTGTCTAGTTTGTAAATAGGGAAAACTTTTGCAAAAGTTGAGCTAAGGGCCATAGAATTAGGCAAAAGTCCCAACTTGGTAATGCATCATGGTTCTATTTGTATTATTATTTCTTTAGTGATGCCAGGGTGGCTTTATATACATGCATTACCAGCTTGAGACGTATAAAACATATCTTACCTTACAACCTATTGGACACCACACAAAAATACCTCCAACCCCCTTGGTAGAATATAATATAATTTTTCTCCAAGACTTGGCCCGGTATTTGCTTTATAATGCCTTCATCCAGGCTTGAATAGTGTTCTGCACGTTACACTTAGGTTATATAAACATAACATATAACAATACACCCAGTCGCAAAATGAAGACAAACGACACCTTTCTTTAAATCGATAATAAATTTGATAATTTTGGTATCGTTTATAAAATATAAATAGTAAAAAATGCCCATTCAAAAGTCTTCATCTCCCAAATCGTACCTACGTACTGGACTAGGAGTATTTAGTAGTATGATAGTACCCTAATCTACTTACAATTTTACTGGATAGGATATAGATATGTAAATTCTAAAGGGGATTGAATATAGTAGAAAAAGTAGACGAGGTATATGGGTTTAACGTTAAGTATCCAAAATTCTTGAATCTTTCCGACTAAACGATAAATATTTGAAGTAGACATAGATACTCCGCTCCTGAGCAGGTTTTGAACTGGGTTTTTGATTTACTTTCAGCCGGTCCTTATGCGCTCTAAATTAGCTTTAATCAATATAGGAGAGCTTTAGTTAGTGTAGGTTAGTATGGGTTTGTTTATGTTAGCATTGGTTATCAGGACCGGTTCAAAGCGGTATCAGACCTGTCTATAGCTGTCAGTGCTGCCAATTTGTGAGTAATTACTCACATTTGTGAGTAGTTTCAAATCGTGTGAGCGAAATTGTGAGTAATGCCATTTTGTGAGTAAAATGTGAGTAATCGACTAGTAATTTTTTTCAATATTTTTACTTCGTCAGATGGAAAATATGAAAAAGTATTTAGCCTTACGTCATTCTTAGTTAATAATTGATATTTTCGGTCGTTAGTGTTGTTGTTGGCAAATAGAGGGTGCTAGTTGTTGCGCCGGATAGACGTTTTAAGATCATTTACACAATTAGTGCACTTTTTTATTATTATTTTTAAGATTATTTCTAAACAGTTTTTTTTTCTTGATTTTGGTTATGTCTTGGGTTAGTTTGGGTTAGCACCTGGTTAGTTTCCTTTTCTTGAGCCCCTGTAGCTAGCGACGCGAGCGGAGGGCCATGCGGATCGACCAATAGGAGCGGCCGATTTTTATATAGTGCACTATTTGTGTAAAGGATCTTATAATGCGCCGGATAGAGGATCCTGCCGGGCAGCTTTGGATGTTGGCTCTAGTAATAATAGAGCCTTACTAGTTATGACGTCATACATTAATGTTGACATTAGGCGCGTGGGTCACTCCGTCACTCAGTTCATCAAAACAAATAAACAAAGCGGAGTATTATACATCTTTTTTCTTAAAAAATTTGGCATTTTAGTATTGAAATTGTGAGTAATTTCAAGTAATCGGGCATTTAAGGGATTGTGAGTAATCAGGATTATATTTTGTGAGCAGTATAGAAAATACAATTGGCAGCACTGATAGCTGTATATACCTGTAAAAAGAGATGACCCACTTGGCAGGGGGTGTTGAGCTTACTCCGGGTCACGGAGGTCCGTGAAAGCGCTAGCTATATCTACTTACTATATTAGCAGAAGAATAAGAGCTAGGGCTTGTTCGTTTAAAAAGCGCAGTTATTGAATCAGTAACAGCTCTTTATATTACTAGGGGGAAAAGCGCAACATTTCCTTCCGTGGATATATGATTTTGTCGAAAAGAAACTCATAGGAACATGTAGTCGTAGTCATTCTCATAAAAATCACAAAAAATAAAAGAGACTAAAAAAAGTCGCGTGTAACACATTACAAGTATTCTCTTCTTTACTGATTCCATAAGAGAGAAAGAGAAAGAGAGAATCATATACTTTATCTTCTTGCAAGACGAAAATGTCAAAGCGTGTCGTGACGCGGCCTTGAAAAATCACTCTCATGCAGCCAAAGAAGTTATTAGTATTTACTTCAAAAACGAATTTTAAAATGCTCAATAGTTGCTAAAGTACAACTTGCTATTATTTTTTCTCGTATTCCATTCAAAAGAATTTTGTAAATACGTCCAAGCGAAAAGATGTAAACGCGGTTCATGTTTGACTCGAGTTGTCTTAAGCTATGTAAACGTTCTAATCAAGGCGCCACTTTTGACCTACGATCTACTCGACCGAAACGTCACCCTGAATAAGTGCCTACTACACTGCCTACTATGCTTTTTTTTAAATGTATCAATTCGGTTCGTCCCGAGAATCGGTCCGTCATATTGCTGTCTCTTTTTAGCATGGTGTTACGTCCATAAAGAAATTACACTGTACTGAACTGACATTCAAATTCGAATTTCCCATAATTTTGTTTTTGTAGGGACGCTGAAAATTAAATGAAAATTATGAGCTAGTGATTTTGACTGATTTGTAAGGTTTCTGGAGAGATTTAATATATGTTTTATAGTAAGTAACTTGAATTATCATGATAATACCGAGTCCATAAGAGAGAAAGGGAGAGTTTCATATACTTTATCTTTCTCTTTCAAAGCCTGTCGTGTCGTCCCGTCACTCTCATGCACAAGATTCGCCCGGACCACATCACAGGGCTTCAGAGTTGCGCGCGCATCACATTGTTGACAAACTCATGAATTTATATTTCTATTTTTATATTTTCACTTCATGCAATGGCCTCCGCTCGCTGCAAGGCGCAACCAAACAGAAGTAACTCAAAGAAACAAACATAACTTTGAAAAAAATAAAAAACTTCGACAGGAATTGAACCCGGGATGACGTATCACAAGCACGGCATCCAACCACTGAACTACGACACCAGTTGATGACAATTCGCTGGACCATAAAGATAATTTGGAGCTAGCCCTTGCACGGCACTTAATGAGCCCAATGTATTATTTCACTTGCTTCGCTCGCTACGGGGTGCCAAAGAACAAGAACTAACCAAAACTAACCCAAGGCATGCCCAAAATGAAGAAAATATACTTTTTACAAACATAACCTTAAAAAAAATAAAAACCGATCGGAATTGAACCCCGGGCCGCCATATCACAGGCTCAGTATCTAACCACTGAACCTCCAGAACACTTCCAGACAACTCATTGCAAAGACATCGGTAAACTGTTGGCTGATTAGGTGCCGTGCTAGGTCTAGCTCTAAGTCATAAAGATATGGTGTTTGACAACAATGTAATGCGCGCCCAATTCTGAAGCCCTGTGATGTGGTCCGAGCAACGTCTACTCTCTCATGTGGCCAAAACAGTACGCGAAAGCATTTTGCGGAAATTGCCTTTGTTCTTATGTTACACTAAATAAGAGCACCCGTTAAGTATATAAAAAAGTTTGCAGCTAGTCGGAATCGAACCACGGACCTCACATTCACCATACAGCAGTCTATGCTTTGCAAAAAATCAATAAAATTAAACGGCCCGTTGTTTCAATCAAAACCTTCAACATCTCATGGAATTTGCTTCATCATATTACTAATAATATTAATTAATGTATGCTAATTTCGATGTATTTTGTGTAATAAAACAGTGTTGTCAATGTGCGTTTAAAATAATAAGCTTTCGGCTAATGCAGTAAGTAGAGATAGTTGGTGCGTTCGCGATCCCTCGCCCCCCGGAGTTATTTTTTGAAATTTTATCAAAAACTTTTTTCGTCTAAAAACAGCAAAAAAACGAGCAGAAACCTATCCGAAAATTATTTCTAACTTCGCACTAATTTTCCAGCTTGTCTAAAGCTGTTTATCCCAGTTAATATTGATAATACCTGAAAATCTGATATGGAGCAGTTTTAAATCATTATTTTTTAACATATTTTGAAAAAATTACAGCTCTACATTCAGTACACGAGATCATTACCAAAGTTAGGGTTTTTAATCGTTCTGTTAAAAATATTCGAAAAACTGTAAAATATAATATGCCTAAATTAATTCACTTTACTTTACAGTAGATAAGCAATGTTCGTTCTAGCTCAAAATTTGCGTTTTTACATGTAAACATTCATAAGAAAATTTCAGATCTGATCTGGTTTCACCTTCTGCCAATCACGAGCTTGCATGTAGTTTTAGGCAAGTCTAAATACAGCTTTTTATACATACCTGTATAAAGCTGTATATAGACCTGTATAAGACCGCCGACTCCGAACGCGTGAAAGCCGCGGTGGTCGGTGCTGGCCCCTCGGATTTTGGGGAGGGCCAACCACACATTGAAGGAGACCTCTTTAAAAATAGATGTGCAGGGACGGAAGCAGACCCATTTAAAAGAAGACAGTCTATTAGTAGGACTCCACCTAGACGTAGGGCAAACTCGCTTCCAGATGAGGAGGAGATAATCAGGAGACATGTACCACAAACCGGCAAACCCACAAAAAAAAGGAAATGGGATAATGCACCTGAAGAAAACAAAACGGTAACCATGAATATGGGACAAGTTTTCACGAAGTACCTGAAAGAGATGATAGGGAGTATAGAAACCCTGGGAACCGTTGTATCAGCAACATATAAACCGAAGAGGGAGTTCTGTGAAGTTAGCAGTAAACTCTCTGCTCTTGCGGAGAAAATGCAGTTTCAGAAATTCAAAGAATGGATCGACGCAATAATAATAGAAGAAGGTAACAACAGTATACCAGCCGAGTTGGCAGAAGAGAATGCTTATCTACGGCAGCGCATCGCAACGCTGGAAGACAAACACCAGGAGGCAATAATGGCGCCAACCGATGAGAAAGTAGTTTGCGATGGCTGCCAAAAAGCCCGAATCAAA
This sequence comes from Pissodes strobi, assembly GCA_016904865.1. NCBI lineage: Eukaryota > Metazoa > Arthropoda > Insecta > Coleoptera > Curculionidae > Pissodes > Pissodes strobi. The sequence goes on along the minus strand of MU185009.1, from coordinate 5,194 downwards.
CAAACTAAGAGACAAAAAATAACATCTAACCGGAGCTGGGAAGGATTTCAAAACATTAGAGAGGAAGACTGGAATAGCGACTTATTTGCGCCACTGTCTGAGACAGATACAAATATTTTGGGACGCACCACCAGTCGTAGTACTCCCGTGCAATTCCAATATTGAGACAACTCACAAGAGTGTTGGTAGGGCAATAGAGAGATTTGGATCTAAAGAGGGCCTAAGGAAACAAATAAATAAACCAGGTGATGTAGCAGTAATGCTGCACTCCGTAGGCTTCCCTACCACAGATGGAAAGTTCACTCACTCCAACAGGTATATAGTATATCCTATACTGAATGAATGTAAGACTAGCGCCGAAGATAAAACTACGTTTGAATGTCTGGCAAAAATCAGGGAATGTGTTAAGACACAAAACATAGACAAAATTGCCATACCTGAAATCGATGACGTGAGGGGAGTCATGGTATCCAGGATGCTCCAATTTCTTTTCCTTAATGCAAAAATCACGGTCTACAAAAAAGAGGCGCGCGTAAAGGAAGGACGAGGTAAATTAAAAAGCTTAATCGAAAAGCGAGAAAATGTCGGGACAACGCAAAGAGCTAAGGATGATGCGATACTGGTGAAGCTGTCTGGTAAAAGTTACGCTGAGACACTCAGAATCATTAAGGCAGCGGTAAACCCTAGCGAGGTAGGAGTTGACATTAAAGAAGTAAAAAAGACTAGAGCTGACCATGTCCTGCTCACAATAAAAAACGGTACAGACAAAGCGAACTTCCTTAAAAAGGTTATTGAGGAAAATATACCAGACCTAACGACATCTTTGCTCCAAAAAAAGAAGGTCTTACATATAAAAAACATGGACGAGCTCACGAATAAAGAGGATATTGTGACAAATATTGCAGCCAAGCTGAGAATAACACATGATAGAGTGGATGTAAGGGCTCTCAGACCAGCGTTTGGAAGCAAGCAAAATGCCACGTTGATATTAACAGACTCGGATGCTGACAAACTAATACAAATGGGATCGATCAGAATAGGATGGTCGCTCTGCAGAATTTTAGAGAGGGTTAAGTGGTAAGTGCTGGGAGAGTGGACATGAAATAGCCCAGTGTAAGGGGACTGACAGAAGCCAGTTGTGCCTGAAGTGTGGCTTTTTGTCTGCACTGCAATCAGGAAGGACATCGTACCGGGGGTCCACAGTGTGTTAGTCGGAGGAGAAAGATATCCAAACCAACACAACAACATGTTGAAGATCCTTCAAATTAATACAAATAGGAGCAGGCAGGCTATAGACATGGCCATAGCTACGGCCAAAGAATTGGAAGCGGCCATAATACTCGTTAGTGAGCCGAACGTCAATTTTATAAGGGACAGAAAAGACTGGATAAAGGGGATCGACCTGAAATCTGCAATCAAGGTTATGAGTGATAAAATATTTATCAAGGGCCAGGGGCAAGGACAAGAATACGCATACCTCACAGTCAGCGAATTTACCATCTATAGCTGCTACTCCTCGGGAAACGATGATATTCTTGATTTGGAAGAAACTTTGTTTCGGATAGGGCGACGGATAAGAACAAGAGGAGAAAATGCAATAATTACAGGTGACTTCAATGCTAAATCACCGCAGTGGGGAATGGATACAACGGACAGAAGAGGCAGAGTGATGGTGGAGTGGATGGCGACTAACGATCTGGTAGTCTTAAACCAGGGAGATAGACCGACCTTCCAAAGCCTAAACTATGGTTCTATCCTGGACTTGACCATTGCTACGGAGAAGTTTCAACCTCAAATCAGTCGCTGGGAGGTACTGGAAAGGGAAACATTAAGTGACCATAATTACATTGTCTTCGAAGTTACGACCAACAGAGTACCTTTTTTCAGGATACTCAACACCAGCACCAGCGGCTGGCAAGTAAAAAAAACTAGATAGGAACAAACTCAGTCAGGTCCTGAGCGAACTTGGTCCCCGACAAGACCTACAGAATACAAAAAGTCTCTCCGAGCAACTGACAGATATCTGTAACTTAGTTATGCCTAGAGGAAAAGCTGATGCCAGGAGACAACCGGTGTACTGGTGGAATGAAGACATTGCCAGTATCCGCAGAGAGTGCCACAAGTCGAGAAGGGACTACACCAGAGCGGCAAGGCGTGAACCACCAGAATTGAGGGAAGCTCTATGGGAACTCTATAAAGAGTCGAAAAAGAAGCTCAAAGAACAGAACAAGGGTGCCAAGAAAAAATTTTGGAAAGATCTATGTCATAAAGTCGACTGTGATATATGGGGTGATGGATATAAAATTGTTATGAAGGGTATACTAGGATACCCCCCTAGGACAAACCTGTCCCTGGATGAGATGGAAAAAGTGGCAACCCATTTATTCCCCGAACACCATCCTGTATGCATATAGAACCATATCTACGATTGAATTACTGATTACTGATCGAAGAGACCGACACAATGGCTTGGACGGAGCTACAGCAAGAACAAACCTCCTGCGTGAATGGAAGCTAATATGGGATAGTGCATTAACGGGTCGCTGGATACATAGACTCATACCGGATGTAGAGAGATGGGTCAAAAGACCATATGGATAGGTGGATTACTTCCTGACGCAGGCGCTATCTGGACATGGATGCTTCAGGAAGTACCTATTTGAGCGAAGAAGATCCGAAACCAGAGATTGCCCTTATTGCCGTGACGAAGACGACGCGGAGCATACACTTTTTCAATGCCCGAGATGGGAAGGTCCCCGAGCAAGATTCCAGCGTAAGACGGATTGGATCTTCGATGCAAATAATCTGACCAGTTGCTTGCTACAAGGTGAGAAAGAATGGAAAGACGCGTACAGTGCCGTTAGGGATATAATAGAGACCAAAGAGAAAGAGGAGAGAGATGTTAGAGACTGATAAAACCATATATGCGCAGATTCCGTACCACGAAGTCTATACTCATGCTACCTTAAGCAAAACAAATGTATAAAGACAGCCCCCCTGCACCGAAGTAATGCGAGAGCGGTTCCAGTGCATGGGGAAAAGTAGGGGATGGGAGTTTAGTGGGTCGGCTATGCCGGAGTCCCACACTGTCCAGAGCGCTAGAACAACACTGCTCTGGTCGTGCTCAGATATGCATTCTCCTAATCGAAAAAAAAAGACCTGTATAAAGCTGTATGTACACATATCTGTTCGCTCATACCTGGCATTTAATAGTATGATAGTACCCTCTACTACAATTTTACTGGATACAATTTAGGTTACAACCTTCGTCCAGACAGTTGCGGTGCTTTAAAACATGCAGGACTTGTTACTGTAATTGTAACATTCGGTCATGTTTAGAATATTCCAAAAATGAACAAGATAAGAACAAACTCTTTGAGATTATAAAATATTAAATATAGAAGAAAATCATAATGTTTAAAGAAAATCACAATAAATCAAAATAGTTCCATTTGGAATGTAGTGCGTGTTTTATAAAGGTGTAAGATTTTAAGGGTTTTAAGAACACAAATTTGAAACAACGGAATACAGAGTGGTTACATTTTTACACACAATGTTAGCTACGTATAGTTTTCTTTTATTAAGTTAATTTACATCAAGTTTAGTATAATAACCGGAATGTGATTTGAATATCAATATCAAATCATAGTTTTGGATACTTGCAATTAATTTCTACAAAGCTGAAGTAGGTCAGCGAGTTTAAAGAAGGCGAATAAGATGCTATACAAAGTCAGCAAATTTTTTATAGGTAAACACGTAAAACCATGCAAAACTGAGTCAAATAAAATGCCATTAATATTAAAAAAATTGGCATAGACAGGACCGTATGTGAGTGATAACTAATTAAAATGATTTAATTTATATGATATACCTAATTAATCAAACATAATTGTAGAAATAGGTTGAATAAACTTTAATATTGGTAATATAATAAACATCTTTATACATATATAAGTTTGATAAATTTCTATATGATGGATATAGAAATAGAATTAGGTAAGGCAATATGGTTAGTTAACATAAAAACAGGACCATCTTTTGAATATTATAGAATAACTGATAAGTTCTATAAACTATTTTCCTAGTAAATCTAGAATTAGAATTGAAATTATTTATAAAATTATGATGACAAGTTAAAGATCAACTTGCATGAGGTGGACGCATCCCATGTTAGCTGAATCTATAGCAATTATTCAAAGCAAGCAAATATAATAAAAATTTCAATATTGATATGTAAAGTACTAGGAGACAGGACCGTCTTGTGAATAATATAGATAACTGTTGTGGAGTTCTACATACTACATCTTAAGAAAAACTATATTTATAAAACAGCGACCAATGACTTATAAACAATTCAAAAATATAACTCAAATCGAGAAAGCATGCGCACCTTAGTAATCTGGTATAATCATCTTATTAAGTTTCTGACCAATAGACATTGTTAATGTTTTATCATTAATCTTTCACCAATAGACGTTGTTATTGTTTTTAACTGAAGTGCTTTCTTTATCATCTCTTCTCACCTGACGTAGATCGATCCCGAGTCTGAGCTATATTCCTGCACGCTAAACAAAGCGTGGCGTCACGGGATAAAAACATTTCGTGACAATATATGAAGATCCACAATTTCATGAAATTACACTACGGGTTGCCTTAACAGGAAAAAGCTATCCCACTATTAGGCATCCCTAGGAGAAAAATACCATATTGAGGAAACTTATTTTACAGGCTAATTTATACCTTTACAATGTCATCATTATTAAAAAAGCTTTCAGTGAAATTTTTCATTTAAACAACGAAAATAATAATAATATTAATAATATAAATACAAATCACACACATATTAAAACGAGTTTATCAATGTAGTGTTAAAATGAATCAATCATATTTTCAACACCTCTTAAAATAAATAATTAAAAAGGGCAAAGCTTGTTTGCTTATTTTAATATATTTAATTTTTTTGATTTATTTATTTCAACAGAAAATCTATTTTATTTCAATTTGATTTGTTTATTTAATATAAGTTCGATATAATTTGAAAACATTTGTGTTGTATGTTGTAGGAAAACTAAGTAACTTTTGACTAATAATTATTCAAATCAATCAAAATAATCTTTATTGCATAATTGATACATAAATGTGCTTAGTACTAATCTTATTCTACGTGTTAAGTGTTAGATGTTCTCGTTTCACG
>MU185008.1:107906-121547 GCA_016904865.1 Pissodes strobi | reverse complement strand
GTAATATCGGCAATGTTGCCACGTTTACACTTTTTGAGATAAAGTAAGCAACTCTTTTTTTAAATGCGAAGTCCATTCAATTTTTACTGCAATAAATTCAGCTCAAAGCTTGTCCGGGTTCGTCAACATAAATTTTGAATTGACTGAGGGTCAGCGAATTGATATTTTGAGGTTTCGTGGTTTTCGTGATAAAACTAGATCATATCAGGAAGTTTGCGACCTTTTCAATGAACACTACCCTGAGAGGCAAATTAAAAAATCCACAGTTTTTCGGACTGTACAGAGATATGAAGAAACCAACAGCGTTAAGAGTGGGATAAGAACAGGGCGTCCAAAAACAGCAACTAACGAATAAAATAAGTTCAATGTATTACTACATTTAGAAGAAAATTCCCAAAAAAGTATAGCCCAGCAAGCGCTAAATTTAAATCGATAAATTAGTGAAGCATCTGTGTATAGGATTTTAAAACGAGAAACTGATGTATACGCAAGAATTATTAGAAGATGATCCAGATCGACGTATGGAGTTCTGTGAACAGATGGTGGAAAAAATTAACAAAGTCAAAATTTTAAATCAAAAATTTTGTTCAGCGACGAATCAACATTTTGCCTCAATGGACATGTCAATCGTCAAAATTGTAGGTTCTGGAGCAGAGATAACCCACATTGGATGAGGGAGCTTCACACTCAGCACCCTCAGAAGATAAATGTATGGGCCGATATCTTGGGAAGCCATATCATTGGTCCTTTTTTCATTGAGAGGAGCTTAAATGGTCCAAAGTATTTAGACCTATTGCAACATCGAGTTTTACCAAGATTGCAAGAATTAAATATCAATCTCGAAGAAATATGGTTCCAGCAAGATGGGGCACCACCACATTACAGCAGGGAGTTGCGTACTTTTTTGGACGAAACGTTTCCAAACAGGTGGATTGGACGAAGAGGAAGTATGGAGTGGATGGCCAGCCCGATCTCCTGACCTGACACCCTTGGACTTTTTCTTTTGGGGATATCTGAAAAATAGGGTTTATGTGAAGCAACTACTTAATGTAGAATTTTTAAAAAATCAAATATGTTTAGAAGCTATTTCAATTACCCCTCAAATACTAACCAATACCTTAAATGAGTTTTATGACCGCTTAGGGTATTGCTTAGCTAATGAAGGCAAACATTTTGAGCACTTAATTAGATGGTTTCAAATTATTCATTATTTCTTAACATTTTGTTAATAGTTGTTGGTGTGAAACCAAACTTCATTTATTTATTTATTCATTCTTATAAAATCTGTTTGAAATGCATTAATAGGCACCTTGATAGATTTAAATTTAGCGCTTGCTGGGCTATACTTGTTTGGAAATTTTCTTCTAAATGTAGTAATACATTGAGCTTATTTTCTTCGTTAGCTCCTGTTTTTCTTATTTTATTGCATTAAAATTGAATGGACTTTTTGTTTTTTTCAAAAAAACAGAGTTGTTTACTTTATCGCAAAAAGTGTAAACGTGGCAACATTGCCGATATTACCATCGGATCAGGCATGTCCTAAAACCAAGAACTAATTTATACTTTTTTTTTCGAGCCGTTTGTGAAATACGAGACCGTTCCGGGACTTTTGAACGAAAGTGCAAAGTTGCTGTATTTCAAAAACTACTTCAAATAAAAATTTGATATTTGGAGGATTTAATAACCGAGGCGTGCTGAACTTAATGCAGTAAAAATTGCATGGGCTCTGCATTTCAAAAAAAAAGTTCTTTACTTTATCTCAGAAAGTGTAAACTTGGCAACATTGCCGATATTACCATCGGATCAGGCATGTTCTAAAACCACCAAGTACTAATTTTTACTTTTTTTTCCGAGCCGTTTGTGAAATACGAGACCGTTCCGGGACTTTTGAAAGACACTGTATGTACTTACTACTAAGGCTGCTTTTGATTTGACGCTCGGAGTACTATCGCTGTTTATGTCGCGCTGGCGAGGCCAAATAGAGATAGAAAGATAAAAATCGTAGTCGGAGTACTCCAAGCGTCAAATCAAACGCAGCTATAATGAAGTATAGGAACACGCCACAGCGCGGCACCACACACAGAACCCCAATTTGTCAAATTATTAGCGGGCAATTTAAGATTTTAAAGTACTTGCAATAAAACTGTTAAGGGTATCTGTTATAAAGTTTGAATAATTTACATTTAGAAGTCATAGGTTCCAAAATATCTTAATAATATTTATTTATCTTAACACAGGAATGTACAACTATAAAGTGCAGTTTTTTTATTAAAGGCATTTCGCAATTGTTTATGTAGCCCATTTTAATTTATTTTGGTTAAAAAAAAACATGTCGATTTGACATGAATTAGACGTCCGTAAAAAGACGTTTCCAATTGGTTATTAAATCGACGTGTTAAAGACGTCGCCCACTGGTCACTAAACGACCTCGACCAAATGTCATTGCTTCTACATTTGATGAAAAATAAAATTGACTCAGTCTTTCCAGAAATTCAAATAAAACGACGTAAAAGATCCAAATATTTAAAAAGAAATGTCTTTCCGCTTATCACAGAAGCTGCCCTTCAAAGAAGTGGTTCACATCTGTTTGATGTAAAAAAAGGTCAAGAAACCTTATCGTCAAGATTTAGAAACGGCTAAGTTAAATGGACTTAATATTTAATTAGAAAATAATAATTTTAGTCTTACAGCCCAACTAGCAAATATAGTTCCCAGACCTTTTTGAAAAGTCACTGCCCCTAAAGTATAGTTCCTAGACCCACCCTGCCACTTAAAATGTTACTCTATAAGGAATAGTCACTTTGAAGTATATTTCGAGAGTGACCGGTTAGTGCCTACCTACCATAAAAGTGGAAAATAAACACCCAAATTGCAAGTGGCAAACATGTATTTTAAAGAATTGGCTGGAACTACCCTAATCTTCGAATATGACACCATAAAAGACCAAAAACTTTATAGTAACTTTTTAAAGTAGCGGTCACTAACAAGTGCTATCATAATGCCTCCATTAAGTTTTTGTTACTTTATAGTAACAATTTAAGTTACGGGATAGTGGCGGCCACGACACCTAGTTACTTCTAATTTTTAGTAGCATTGAAAGTGGCAAAATGGTTACTGCTACGTTCCTAGGTCACTATAAAGTTATCGTTTCTATAAAGTAGCCTCTAGGTAGTTACAATTGTCACTTTATCAATCCGAAGATTTTAAAGTTCCAACCGGGTAGGGTTGGCCTGCTATATTATCGATCCCGGTACTTTGTGGAAGCATATGGAACTATAAAGTATTTTTCGGATTAAACGGCCATATTTTTTCATGACTTTTCAGAAAAACAGCCAAATCGCTCAAACATTTTGCGTTTTCAAGCTAAATATACCTAGACTATAGCTTTTTTCCTTAGTTATTTTGTTATTTTTGACGGTAGACTAATATTTTAAAGTTTCACGCCAGTTTCAAGCAAATTATATTTTTTATTTTACTACTACATGGGTTTTTATTGCAAATAATATAATAATTTGATATGTTTTGAGAGGCGCTCGAAAATTTTGTCATATAAACCCACTATTTTATTCAGTAAAGTCTATTGCGTTTTGGAATGTACCTACAAAAGGCGTTAAAATCGCATGGTAAATAACAAAAAAATAAAAATGGCTGCCATAATTATTTTCCATCATGACATTTATTTTTATGAAGTGTGAAATTGCATGAAGAGGACGCTGCGAATAAAGTTTAAGATTTTAACGAAAGTTCCACATATCGGTGGAAAACACTTGGCTGCCACGAACCCGCGACTAGGCAGCTTCGTACCAGATAAGTCGCACTCACGAACGAATTACCGTCCGATACCTATTATTCGAATTTTCTCAAAGATGTTCCAAGAACGCATGAAGAGAATAGCGTGGCCATTTTCTGTCACCTTAGTAAATCTTTTGACTGTGTCACTTTTGATATCCTTGCGAGAAAACTTGATACGCAGAATATTTTGCAATCCAGCATCAATCAAATATCATATCTGAAGGGAAAATCTCAAATGCTGAAAAATGGTATCAAGCAAGTCTCATTCTGACAAATTAAACTACATTTACATAATTAATTATAACTTTAAAAAAAGCATGTTAAACCACACCTTAAATAAATTTCAACCTTTTTGCTTTGACATAAAATACAGATTAATGCACCTAACAGTAAACTTTCTACTTTTTTAAAAGATATAATAACCAATGCATATAACCATAATATCGATTTTAATATTAAATATACCTTTGATTTCGTATCTCTTTATAGCAATATTCCATACAATGTAGTCAAAAAAAGCATAGAAAAACACTGGAGAAGAATAAGCAATTACACAAATCTAAGATTAAATAATTTCTTAGAAATATTACATTTTTTTTTTTGAAAGCACTTATTGTAAATTTAATAGCAAATTCTACAAACAAATTCTAGGAACACCAATGGGAGCCACATTATCCCCTATTATCTCTCACTATGTCATGGACGATTTGTTAGAAGAATGCATACCAAAACTTTCATTTATTCCACCTTTTTTAAAAAATTTGTTGATGATATAGTCTATTCCATACCTGAAAATAGTTTAAACGAGATCTTACAAATTTTCAATGACTATAATAAATACATTTAATTCACATTAGAATAAGAATATAAGAAAAGCGTACCTTTTCTTGACACAAAATTAACAAGAAATAATGAAAATCAAATTATTACACTATTGATATACCAAAACAACTAATTCAGGCAGATCAATTTTTATTTTCACCTTTCACCCTTTCACAAAAATGAAGATCAATCTTATATTAGCACTTAAAACACGTATTAAAAGAATTTCTCAACACTCACTCAAAATTCAAAATTTAAATAAACTACGGAATATCCTTTTAAATAACTCTTATCCAAAATATTTTTTAAATAAACTAATCTTTAGCACTACGCAAACTAACACGCATGAACAACTAAATAACAACATTACTCAAGATATTTCAGCTTTCGTAACACAAAACAATATTTCTTATTTTTCCCTATCATATATTAAAGAAATTAACAATAAAATTATAAAGATTTTTAGCTCCCAAAAAACAATCAAAATAGCACATAAACAAGTAAAAACCATAAAACATCTATTTAGTAAAGTTAAAGATATAGATGAAAATTTAAAAATGACAGATGTAGTTTATAGTATACTGCAATAACTGTGAAGGAATTTACATAGGTCAAACTTTAAGAATTTTAAAAGATAGAATAACCTCTCATAAAAGGGATTGCAGGCTTAATAAAAAAACATGTGCTTTAGCACAACATAGTTTAGATTTGAAACATGAATTTAATTATAAAGATACAAATATTTTGTGTAAAGAAACTAATAACAATAAAATATTATTTTTAGAAATGGTAGAAATATCACTTCAACCTAATTCAATTAACAAAAAAAACTTACTTTGAAGATATAAGTATTATTTATTCCAACATTCTAACATTAAATAATAATATGTTAATACATGATAGTGCTAATTCATCAATCATTTGAATTAAAATATTTATTATTAAAACACAAAAATTATTCTGACAAATAAATTTATATAATTAACTATAACTTTAAAAAAGCATATTAAACCATACCTTAAATAAATTTCAACCTTTTGGATTTGACATAAAATACAGATGTGTCAGTGTCCGAACGTCCAATACTCAAAAATGTTATAACTAAATTTATTAATTATTATATTTAAACCTAATGCTAAATATTTTCTTGTAAGTAACAATGAAATGCTGGAGATAGAGCTGTAAGCAGTAAGTTATGATTATGTTATATTCATACCTAGCATTCTAAAGTTCCATATTGTTATAGCCCTGACGAAGAAAATTAAAATTTTCGAAAGCTTGGAGTAGCAAAAAAGCCTTTTAATTTAAAAGCCCTTATAAAGACCGATACTATATGTCTGCTTTCAAGTTCGACACAAGTTATTGTTCGGGCCTTCATTTATCTTGATACGTTTCTCAACAATTTGGCGTAATGTTATTAATACATTGTCGTATCATCTCTTCCAAATGGTCGATACTTATGGAATGGTCGATGTTTGAAAACCGTATTTTGTGAGGTACCCTCACAAAAAGAAATCCAGGGGCGTCAAATCTGGGGATCTGGATGGCCACGGGTTTTCTGAATATCGTCCTATCCATTTATTAGGAAAGTGTATTGAGTCACGTTCTAACTTCAATTGTACAACTGTATTGTTGTATGTCTTGTCGAAAAAAGGTATTATTTTTTTTTGTAGCGGTAATTCGTGCAAAAATTCAAAAAACTGGCTATTCAAAAGCTCTAAATAATTAGCGGAATTCAGACTGCCTCTAAAAAAGTAAAGACCAACTGTTTGCGTATCAAATACGCCACGCCAATCATTCCATTAAAATCTATAGTAAAATGTGGGTTTCGATGTAAATGTCGCCTCATCAGTAAATAAAATTTTTCTAGGAAAATGTTCGTAGTTTTCAACCATACCTTGGAACCAAAATGAAAAATCTAAACGGGCATCGAAATCTCTGTCGAGTAAGGTGTGAATAAATTTTGGTTTATATGCACGAAATTTGTTATTCTTTAAAATTCTTCTTATAGATTTTTCAGGTATACCGGTTTGTTCCTGCCTTTCGACAGCGGCATCTGGGGATTTTCTGTGACCGATAGCAACACATTAAAGGTACCTTCTTCATTAGTGACGAGCTTAGTATGTTCACTTTTGTAACGGTTTTCGGTACTGCCTGTAGCTTTAAATTTGTTTAAAATTCGTAACACAGTAGGTCCATAAATATTTTTATTTAGATGTCTAGCATTGAATATATCTGCTGCTGCCCTGGAACTGTGATGACTGTCGCTACATATTAGCTCGAGTCGACTTCAGCCAAGCGAAAGAGAGGAGCAATCAATAACAAGAGATATGGATCATTTAAAGTTTTATTTGCTTTACTCTATACATCTTTTCAGTATCTGTAAAACATTAATTCGAATAATCATTTACCTAACTGCCAAATCATAAACATAACAATCCATTATTATAATAAATGTGTATTATGCCGGTCTGTATCCTATATTCAATTTGGTCGAACGTATTTCCATTAGCGGTGCAGCTCAGATCGTAGAGCACTCGCTTAGTGTGCGAGAGGTACTGGGATCGTCTCCAAGAAACTTTTTTAAATTTCATTTAATTTTAAAAGTAATTTTAAAATCAATGTTTTTAAGATATTTCGCAAATAGATTTCAATTGAAAGTATTCGTCTCATATTGGCGATATCTGTCGTATGAACTTAAGCACACACCGTAATTTTTTATTCTCAAATGTATACGCTAATAAACTTACTAGCACGTTGACATTTAAATCTGTGTATTTCACCTAGAGTAACTAAAATAATGACGTAATCCAAAAAAAGGAAATGCTAAGGAAAAATGAGGCGAAGGTGCAATTTTAACTGCGATATGTTTCAGGTGCTAGTGTATCCTACCAGGATTTGCGAAAAAAAAGCAACAATTTTATCATGCCGAGTATAATATGAAAATTAACATTTTATCAAAGAAACCATTAGTATAACATTGTCAAGGAACAGACATAAAATTCAAAAAGCAAACCACTAAAATCGTACTAAATGTTCTAGAAAAAAATTGCGTTAAATGGGTGGCAAATTTATGGTCCTGCGTTAATTTTATCCAGGAGTTTATATTCGTTTCTCACAGTAATTCCCTATATTAGAAATGTATAAGGGCTAATAAAACAGCCAATATCCGCTTCTCGCAACTACACTTCATTCAAAAAAATGCAGATTAAATACCCCACACACCCATATGTGAAAATATTTGTCTTGCAGATAACTAAATCCAGCTAATTGTTCCAAACCAGGCATACCACGAATTCTGACACGATTGCACGTTTATGGCAGACAATTTAATCAAAAGCGTATCAGGGGTAAGTTGTTTGAGCTACTTTTATTTGAACACATATTTTTACGACACGTTCTATGACGTCAATTGGATGGGTTGATTTTATTGTTTGCGGATAAGAGAAAATAAACGTAATAGGTTTTCACAGACGGAAAACACCATTTAACTCGTTATTTCAAAGGTTAAGATGTTTAGTATAGAAGTACATGTTTGGAAAAAGCTGAAATATTTTTATAAGGTTATATCCAAACCTACAGACTCACAATAGTTATGTGTTTCTATCTATGTAATAAATTCTATTGTCTGAAGATTATAATCAATGCTTGAATTGTATTTACTTAGGTCGCCAACGAATCGACCAGGTGTATTTGTAATTTTTCTAGTATAGTAGACGCTTTTAAATGTTAATAATGTCCAAGTTTAGCTTGAATTTCAGATTCAGAATACTGGCTTCAAGCCAATGGTTGTTATCTCCCCCCGTGCGTATGAAGGAAATATTGACTAACTGCAAAAGAAAGACAAACAACACATATGTTCAAATTTACTATCCTATCTCCCTGCGCAAAATATAAATGTAGTAACCAAAACTACTGCATATTCAAAGAGCAGCTTCGCAGGTGACCTTCGACTAAAGTTTTGGCCTTACAACCAAGGCTCAACCTATATGTTGTCGTCGTCCTTTAAAAAGGACGCCACTTCATTTTACCAAATAAAAAAATATAATAAAAACGTTTTAATACACCATTAGAGCATCTTATAATTATTAAAGAAAAAAGGTTTGTGTGTATTTTTTTTATCAATATGCAATATTTTTGCTGAAATGGGGTGCGCCTTTTTAAAAGGACGGTGTCAAAACAAACTACAGAAGTTTGAAAAATAATATAAGAAAACATAAATATTACTTACTTAGTATGATATGCAATAAAACAATCTTTAGATTGAAGAGAAACGCGACATTTCGAACAACAACAGAAGTTAATTTTTTTGTGAGATTTTCCATATCCAGGAGCGCTATTCTGTACACGCTTCCGAGAGCCGTCGGTATCGGTAAGTGTTAGTTATCGACAGCCGTCGGTAAGTCGTACTGTGCGGCATTCTATATGCTCTGTTACCGACCGATATCGCGAATTCGAGTCGACGAGGATCGGTATCTCTACCGTGCCCTCGTCAACCCCACGGTGAACGCTACCGATGTTTGTCGGAATTGTCTTTCTGTGTAGATGTTGTATTTTGGTAGGAAGTGCGGATTATTTAGGTGAATTTGGACTATTTGTAGAGTGATTTTACAGTGTAGTGTCTAGCATTGAGTGGCTTTCCATGTATTGGATTAGATGATGCCTCTGAACGATATTATAACGCTAAATTTTGCTGAAAGAACGAAAAAATTATATACATATATCTTTGAAACTTAAAAAAAAATGTAAACACAAAAATGTAAACACTTGCCCTATTTTTCAATGCAAGAATTGTTTCGTCAACCTACTGCTTAATATCATGAACCTTAAAATACAGAGGGTATTACATTCAGATTCGTTTTAAATTTGTGAGGCACTGCAAAATTGTGAGATTTCATACCTATAGCCTAACCGAACACTTAACAACAGAAACAAAGGACATAATCATAAAGTAAAGACTTCTAAAGATGTGTCACTATCTACTATCTTTGTGTAACTACATTTTCAGTCAATTCGCGCGCCAATTGCAGCTTGAAAGTTGCAATTGTAGACGGCGGGCGCCGCGTAAACCATTTTCAATGACTCATTTTTTTGTAGTGCCAAAACTATGTATGGAAAAAAGTGGTCTTCTTGTTCCATATTATATACTTAGGTATACGTATATAATTTATTAGTATATAAATCCCACATGTTAGTACTTAATAGTAAGCCACGACATAAGTGAAAAAGAAACTGGAAGCACAGCACAAATTACAAATGAAGGCAAAAATTTAAATAATCTCTCCTCGTTCACGCATATTTGTTGACAAATCTCAACGGCTTGACAGTGACATTCACCTGATTCACCTCGCCTCAACGCTCATTGGCTGAATGTACCGAATCGAGTGACGTTTAAGAGGCGTCATTTGCGAATCGATATTTGTCGGTTGCATTACCGAGCGTCGGTAACAGTGGCATACAGAATAGCGTCGTCTTGATCCCGTCGGCCGCGCAACCGATGCCTGTCGGTAACATACCGATACCGACAACTGTCGATGCCGTGTACAGAATAGCGCTCCTGGGCCATATCAGCGAATATTAACTACGATAAGAAGATTCACTCTCCGCGGCGGCACGTCAACGGTATGTCTCCTTCCCCGCGCGAAAACTAGCATGATACTGGCATGTGACCTTTGGACCCGGCGCACACTGGTCGAATTTCTAGGAAAGCTGGCCATAATAAGGTTTACCAGAAATAAGACATATAAGTTATTAAGTATTACACGTTTAATATATCGTGTTTTAGAATTTTTAGCTCATCATCTATATTTATATAGGGTGTATCAATTATCACTAACGATAAAAATCATCTATAAAAATCATTTGTATGTTCTTAAATCGTTTTAAAAAATGATTTTTCAAATTAAGGGCTCCTTCGTTGTAAAAAAAAGGTTTTAAATTTTTAATTCTATGATCCAAATTTTGTTTTTGCAACGCTTAATTCAGGAGTCTCACGAGCAAAATGAATGTTAAGCGGACGACAGAAACGCGTTGATGAGGGCCTGCAATTTTGCGATACATGTATTTCAGAGTTATCGCTATTTTTAAAAATTAATCTAATACGGACGAAACTATTAAAACATATAGAAGCATCAGCGCAGTTGTTGTTCAAAAACACTTGCTTATATTCTGACTATCCCAAGGTAATATCAAAGCCATATTTACAAATTAAAACTAAATCATAAATTTTCATCTGCTGATTCAGGCAAAGTATTTATTACCTCTTTTTATAATAACATCAGTCTTGTATCAGCAATAATGATTCTACCGAAATTTCATCTTCAGTTTCACTTACTACAATATTATGGGATTAGGGGTGGGCGACAATAATCGATTATTCGATTCACTTTTAAGAAATTACCGATTAATCGACTTATCGAATAATATTTTAGAAAATATCTGTAATTGATTATTTCGATTAATCGATTATTCAGTTATTTGCTAAAATATTAAGCGTTTAATCGATTATTCAATTTCTTGCCCACCCGTACCGACGACTTTACAACGGATATAGCTTTTAAAATTCCAATTTAATAATGCGTTGCGTTAAGGGTAATTTAAATGACATAAAACCATTTGAAAATATTTTCAGTACAACATATGAAGCAAAAAAACAGAGAAACGTAAATGCTCAAACAAGACAGCAGCAAGGAAAACTGCGCACGTTACAAATTTAGCCAATAAGGGATCCTCATTTCGACGCGCCATTTTCTGATAATCTGGCTTCAGTTGTTGCACAATTAGGTATAACACCAACACATAACCTCAACGGAGTGTTAGCACGTTAGCAGTATAGTACATCAGTCTTTATCTTTTTATTATGTATTTTGGGCAAAACTATATGATAAGAAGGATCACTCTCCGCGGCGGCAATGTCCACGGTGTGTCTCCTTCCCCGCGCGAAAACTAGCAGAATATCGGCAGGCCATGATACATATAAAACAATCATGTTGGTAGGCGACCTTTGACGCGGCGGCCATAGACATTAGCGGCTAGGTCGC
The DNA here is from genome assembly GCA_016904865.1 of Pissodes strobi. Lineage (NCBI taxonomy): Eukaryota > Metazoa > Arthropoda > Insecta > Coleoptera > Curculionidae > Pissodes > Pissodes strobi. The sequence goes on along the minus strand of MU185008.1, from coordinate 109,893 downwards.
GCCGGTCTAGGATCGTTCCCGATTACGAAGCCTCCCTCTTTCTCTTACGACTGCAACGCCATCTAGTGTATGTGGCGATAACTCGAGCGATTGTATTCGCGGTATGTCTTTATGATTCAATCAATTTGCAGTATAAGCCCTGATGGTCTAGAGTTTAAGATGGTTGGGTCTCAATTTTGTGGCTATCGGCGGCGGCCGGCGCGGCGGTTCGGTTCGAACCCCGTTGCTTTTTTTTATTTATTTTTTTACGGTTAAGTTTCTAAACAGTTCTTTTCCTGATTTTGGGTATGTCTTGGGTTAGTTTTGGTTAGCAAACCGCTTTTTTCTTGATTTTGGGTATGTCTTAGGTTACGTTTGGATTGCCCCTGGTTAGTTTCCTTTACTTGAGCACCCGTAGCGAGCGGGAGCGAGCAGAGGGCCATACGAAAAGTTAAATATTACTTATTGTAATACGTGCCCGTACTTTGGATGCACTTTTTACGAAATATACAGCAGCTTGCATGTGTTTCCTCGAATACATCACAATCGTGTCGGGAACTATTCTAGACCGGCGCGACCTAGCGACTAGTGCCATAGACCAGCTCATCCTTTGTCAGATTAATTTTCACGCGTAAATTTTATAGTCCAGTCAATATTCGATATAAGATAATATCGCTATTTTTTAGTTGTATTGTATTACAAAATAGGATTGAAATATACAGTAAAAATATTGTGCCAAACCTTTAACCAATTTTAAAATCACCCAAGACGCCAAAATTTAATTAAACATTAAAAGATGGGGCAAATTCGAGCAACATTTTCTTCTTGATGTCTTTTTTCAGAATATGGTGAAATCATTAACAAAAAATCAAAATCTTGTAAATATTAGTTATTACACACCTTGAGTATTGTTATCAATAATAACTAATTAAAAACGGTAACAGATGTTTGAAACAGCCAGATGAATACAAATTTTATCAAAATATCTATTCGGTGATAATAACAAAAACCCATACCATAAGTTTGACAGGGCGTTGCAAACAATTCAGAAGATATCAATTGTTTTCCCAAACCCAACTAGAGTATTAGAGTGCTATATATAATTTCGTCATAAATTTGATTAAATATACCGCAAACGAAAATATGATTTATGGCCAGCTTTTATTTAAATTCAACCTGTGTGCGGCGAAGTTCACCGATTGTTACCAGGCAACGAAGAAAATAAACGACGATTCCTTTGTAGCGCTCTCTGGCCATTGAGTGGGCCTTCTTGTCGTAGTTGATATTCGCTGGCCATATCAACACATTGACTAAATCGTGGGAAATACTACTTTTTACCTCGTATTGAAGTTCTGTATAAACTTCTGTTTTGGTCTGCCCGATCAACACCTCTCATATTTTCATTAATTTTCTTGTAATATTGAGCTGAGGAAAGAAGAAGCGGCCAATACAGCATAGTGCCGTAGGGCTGTAAAGGATCTGATCTAGGGGGAGAAGGAGAGGTGTTGAAGTCTGTAAGAAGTTTGAGTTTGGTTGTGTAGAAGGAAGTTGCGAATACTGTGTGCTTGTACGGTGAAAGGAGAAGGTGTTATGGCATGTGAAGTACGTAAGAAGTAGTGTCTTGTTGTGTAGAAGGAAATGTGATTACATATCTATTTTTCTCACAGCTTATTTTTGCTTGGTACAGGGTGATCCCCTATAATGTCGCCCCCCCTATAACTTTTTTATTTTAAGTGTCGCAAAAAAAATAAAAGTATGGTTATGTAGGTACTGAAAAATACTTTTTTTCTGCTTATAAAAAATATTGGAAAAATGATCAGTATACAGGGAAAACCAAAAAGTTAATTTTTTTTCAATGGAACACCCTATATATGAATTTATTTTTCGATTCCTTGTAAAATTTTAGGCATATTTTATATATGATGTTATACCTCTAAAGTTAGTAGTTTCACAGCTATCATCAGTTGAAAATCGGTACTTTGGCTACTTTTCACCTTGGTAGCAAGAA
>MU185008.1:70419-97906 GCA_016904865.1 Pissodes strobi | reverse complement strand
TCATCTCCTGATGATGCTAACATGGTTAGCGAAACGCGCGTCGAGTGCAAATATTCTGTTTCGGTATTGTGGATAAAACTCTGTTTTAGTGCATGTTGCCGAAGGTTCCAAACCCCAACGTAGTTACCAAAAATGGGTAAAACTTATCGGAACAGATTAAAAATATTAAAGTAAATTCAAATTAGCCCAAATTAACCGAATTTTGGCGACTAACCGAAATTAACCAAAAACATTAAAATTGGTTATAACGTATCAGAACCGGTTCAAAGGGCTAAAATACATTAAAACTAACTGAAACTAACCGAAGGTTGATTAAATAACTAAGCAAAAGTAATCAAAAGCACCAAAACGGGTTAAAATGTATACGAATGGGTTACACAAATTGAAGTAAGTTAAATCTAAGCAACACGAACCGAATTTTGGCGACTAACCAAAAACATTAAATTTGATGACTAAGGAATTTAAAAGAAAGTTGATTGGTAGACTAACCAAATCTATGACAATTGATTATAACGTATCGGTCAAATAATGACTAAATAAGTTGAGACTAAGTGAAACTAATTGAAAGTTTATTTGACGACTAACCAAAACTATTAAAATTGTTTATAACTTTTCGTAACTAGTTCAGATGACTAAAATAAATTGATACTAAGTGAAACTAATCGAAAGTTAATTTGATGACTGACCAAAACTAACCTTATCTACTAAAATTGATTATAACGTATTGAAACCAGTTCAAATGACTAAAATAAGTTGAAACTAACCTAAAGTTAATTGGACGACTAACCAAAACTAACCAGATATGTACCATCACCGAGTGATTCGTTGGAATCGAGTAGTGTGCCGTTAAAAGCGAAAAAACGTGTGTCCACTGCAACAAAGGTGTGGAAAGTGACGTTAAATGTAAAAAATGCAGTTGTGTTTTCCATCCAGCGTGTTTACGCCAGGCTGCTACGAGGAAAAACCCCATTTGCGTTCATGAAGTCGCAGTGCCTGAAGAAATAACCTCAAAAGCTGAAGAAAAGCAAAAATAGGATTCTTGAAGAAAACACGGCCCTATCGAGGGAAAAAGCTATTTTCTTAGAAAAAAGGCTGAAAAAAATCGAAGGAAAAAATCATCATGTGACACCGGAAAATCCCGAAGCCAAAATTTCCAAGATGTCGTCTTCCTCCGTCAAGAAAACTTACACAGCGCCAGCGCCACTAGTGACAGTGACAGCTGCCGAAAAACCTGACGTTGAAACTGTTGACAGCGAAAAGAGATATAACGACATCGTAAAATCTAAAAACCACCTGCGTCGAAACTCCGAAAAAAAACAAGAAAATAATTCCTACGTTATCGGCCGATATGACGGATGACGTTTTTGAAGGCCATAGAAATAAAAATGTAATCGAAAAAAAAACATGAAAATGAGCGAAAAACTGTGACATGTAAGAAAAACAAGTCCTCAAAAAACCGTCCAAAGCCAGTGGAAGGCTCCAGCGATGAAAACCGTCTCATAAAAGCTGCACAGAAAAAGGATTTTCTATTCGTATCCGGCATATCCCCAGAAATAACAGCCGAGAACGTTTTGGATTTCTTGGCGCAAAAAACCTGAAGGGATGTACCTGCGAGAAAATGAGGACCAAAAAGCAAAAATATCGTTCCTTTAAGCTAACAGTCCCATATGAAGATCGAGAAAAATACCTTAACCTAGAATTGTGGCCTAAAGGGGTTATAGTGAACCATTTTCTCAACCTACAGAGCCAGCAAATGGTGATGGGTGCAATAAATCCAAAAGTGGAAAATGTAGCTCAAAAATGTTCCTGAAAATCTGCCCCATAAACGTAAGGTCTCTACGCAACAAAGTTCTCGAATTAGAAGCATTTTTAACTGATAAAGGCATATATGTTCTCTGCATCACAGGACACTGGATGCCTTCTGAAGAAATTGATGGACTTCAATTAGGTGGATACAAAGTGGCAGGGTATTATGCCAGGAAGGAGTTCTCTGAGGGTGGTACCCTTATATTTGTCAAAAACAGTTTAGATGTAGAGAATAAAATGTGTTTTAATATCTATAATGTTGAAAAATGTAATGAATGTTGTTCTATTTTTTTAAGAGATTTTAATGTTCTTGTTAGAAAGCCCCCATTTATAATATGGGCTTTCTATAGGGCGAGACCAATCGGGACAAAAACTCCGTAACGGTACGTCGGATCGCTCTGAAACTTATACCAATCGATTTGTAATCGAAAAAAAAATTGATTTTTTGTCTGTATGTGTGTATGTATGTATGTGATGAAATCGATTACAGGTCGCAATTTTGAAGATAGCGACTTGAAATTTCGCATAGAGGTAGAGGTCCACAAACCCTCGGAACCTATTGATTTTGGTTACGATCGGTTAATATACAGGGTGTGAAAACCGTTTTTTTGCATTTTTGTCCGTGTAAACAAGAACCAACTTTTCTTTTTTTTTATGTCAAATGAAAGTATTCGGTAAGACACGTGTTTTAGTTCCTTTGCACTTTTGCTCTAATTGTCGCCGTTTTTGACTTATGAAGGATTTTTGTCAATTATACTACCACATTTAACATAACTATTTTGATTATTTTTCGAGTGCAGGTTCGAATCCTATCGCGGAAACATTTTTTTTTTAATGAAAAAATTGTGGGTTTTTTCTTCGAATAATTATTTATTATTTAAGATGCCCATATACTACAGGGGTGAATACAAAAAATAGTTATTGATGTGTAAACATCTTACGCGGCGCTATGAGGGTAAATCTCGGCAAATGGGACGGAAATGCGCAAACCAATTGTAGCCGCTAGGGCGGTATTATATACTATTTTGCCATTTAAAATCATTTTAAACGGATATTAGACGATAAAAAAGCATATTTTCAGTTAAACGAACCGTCAAAGTACTATTTTTTAATTATTATATTCGCAGTGTATTTGGATCCATAGTACAGCTTATTTTATATGGACGGTTGAATTTAAAATGAATTTTCGCTTCAAAATCCACGACAAATTCGTCCGAAGGCACGGCTATCGGTCTAAAAAAGTCCGAATTTTCGGATTTTTATACAATTTTGCCATTTAAAATCGTTTTTAAACGGATTTTAGACGATAAAAATCATATTATTATTTGAAATTTAACGAACTGTCAAAAGTATTATTCAGATGCCCAGACGTTTAAAACAATATTGTCATAGCCCTCTTCTAAAATTTGCAATAGTTGGTTATTGACTTTTCCAAATCAAAGGATGTCTGCCAGGTAAATAAGCTGTGTCCATATGCTGATGTTATTACTGGTGGCATTAGATTTTCGTGTCGAATTTGTGAATTGAATTAATCCACTCCAAAGCTGCTAATAAGTATTATTAAAGAACCCTAATATAATAAATGTGAATGTGTTTGTTTTTATTCTATGAACAAGCTAAAATGTATGGGTAACAGCCATAGCATGTTGAATACTTGAAACTACCACTTCTCGTCCGCTCACTGAAGTTAAGCAACGTCGGGCGTGGTTAGTACTTAGATGGGTGACCGCTTGCGAACACAACGTGCTGTTGTAATTTTTTTATAACCGATGTCGTTATAGGATACTAGCAGACTCGCTCAATTTATTTTATTTAAAATGCCCATATACTACAGGGTTGAATAAAAAAATTAGATATTCTTGAAAAATTGGTTGTTATGGCAACTAAGAAAAAAAAATTTAATTTATATATTTATTTTAATAATTATATGATTTGAAGACTTGATCTTTGGTATGTGGGTATGGGTGATGAACATTTGTGCTGACTAGAATTGGTTACAATGGCAACCGAAAAATAATATAGCCTAAATTCCTTAAGGATTAATATCAGAAAGAAATGTGTTACACAGGGTCTGCCCAGATTTGGTTACCAAATGGGAAACTTTTTTATTTTTGATTTTATGCTTGGAAAAAAGCTAATTTTAACAATTCTAAATTAAGGATAAGTTATACAGGGTACTTAAAAAATACAAAAATTAAGGTTATAAAAACAGAATTTTTGGAATATCGGAAAACCTTCTGCAGAAAAAATAAAGCTCCTATTAAGGCCAAAAGAAAAGTCAAATTAAAAAAAAATAACAATTGACGTTGACAAGTCGGTTACCATGGCAACCAATTAGAAAATTATCACTGTAAAATTAGACTAGCGATTGGTAACTCTAATTATAAGGGCTTTCTAATTATAGGCCACGGTACGGATAGGAGCGTGGCAATAATGTGTGACCGAAGGTCACACAAACGAGGCCCGAAGGGCCTCGCGCGTGCCGCAGGCACGAGTGGCCACGCCACTTGTTTTACAGGTCTCCGTCGGGTGACTTTGACACCTTCTCGGCGGCAGTTGATGGCATATTGGGTGCTCTGGATCATGGTAAATCGATAGTCATTACTGGGGACTTTAATGTTCAGTTTGGGACTCATGATCCAAAGTCAATACAACTATCCGATACTTTCAAAAGCTTTAACATGCAGCAAACTATCCACTAGACAAAATTCATGCCTGGATAACATCTTTGTGAGTGCTGGGAATGAAATTTTGTCAGCTGAGGTCTTCGATCCTGATCTTTCCGACCACATGGGTCAAGTGGTTATCCTTGCATTTGACTTGGGAGAGGCCAATCATCCTCAGCCAAGAAAGGTATGTAGACCTATAACGCAACGTGGATTGAATTCTCTCTTTACCAAAATAAGTAATTGAATCGGTCGTTGGAACAAGGGCCCATATACATAAATTCTCGATTTTCAGTTTTATTTATTTTTTGCTAATACTTATCAAGACGCATAAGTGAGCGGAAGAAGGGCCCATTTATGTGTACGGTAGACGGAGGAAATCATATGTCAATTTTTAGGAGAATGGAACAATGGCCCAATTGGTGTAGTTGGGCCTGTAGTCCACGGACCGTCCAATACTATAACACACTCCACCAATAATTATTGCCAAACTGTGGTCACAGTTTTCTACCTTGCGACCGTCATTTTGGAGTCATTGAGAAAAACAAAGAAAAATAGAAAAAGTAGAAAAACTGGACGAATGGATTCAACTTATAAACGAAAATTTTCGAGTTGTATTGCTTAAACAGACGATGGTAAAAAATTTTAATGATTTTTTGGACGGATACTTTAAAAAAACTGTAAGCAAGGAGAGATTAAAATTTCAGATTACAAAGTACAAACTATTTATCTTTAAGGCTACAGACTTGTTTATGGAAGCCTCTGCTTCGCTCCAAAATTTATTTGGTGATAAATTTGTTTTACTTAAGCTAGGGGTTCAAAGTCCGATCCCGTTACCTATTGAATCACTCAACAATTCTGACTTGCCAATTAAAAAAGAAAAGTTACAAAACATTTTGCAACTCGTTAAGTATCTTACAGATCCAGAAGCTATTACGTTCTACCATAGCCTTAGATCAAGTATGGAAAACGAAGACGGTGCCGGCGATGAGACCGACGGCTAAAAATATAGTTAGTTTGTTGTTTTGTCAAAATATATAAATATAAATATTCATAAAAATAAAAATAAAAAATATAATTAGTATAAAATATTTTTTTTTCTTTTTGAGTGGAACAAGGGCCCAAATATATAACTTATAAAATTATTTATAAAATAAACAAAAAGCAATATATTTTAAAAATATATCAAATTCATATTGTTAGGAGATATTAAAATAAGATATGTCTCTTAAAAAACGGCTTTAAAATTAAATCTCTAGATCTTCAGTTTTTTATCCCTCCTGTAAAATTTTGGTTTTTGGATATGGGCCCGTTTTCCACTGACCAATTCAATTGTCAGTGGGATTTTGTAGATAGTGTTCATCTAAATTTAAATGATAATTTTTTCTAGATTTATGGATACTCTTGAAAGGGCCTATTTGGAATCTTTTTCTGAAAAAAAAATCAAACTAGATAAAAATTACAACATCAGGTGGTTCAATGATGATCTGGGGGTAATGAGGGAGCAGCTTGGATTTCTGGGTGAACTTAGCAAACAATATAATAACTTAAATTATAAAGAACATTATAAGGCTTTCAAGAAAATATATAAAAAGGCTATTCGGCAAGCCAAAATTTTGGCAAATGACAACCTAGTTACATTATCTGGAAATTCTAGCAGATGTATGTGGCAAATCATAAATCAGCATAGAAAGAATCCTAAAAATGATGTTGAAAGCAGTTGCCTAAATTCCAATGACTTCAATAGTTATTTTTTGAATATTGCACACGATCTAATAAAGGGACTTTCAAAATTAAATAAGAACCCTAAGGATTACTTGGAAAACTCTTTTCCAACACTAGATCCTTTTTCTTTTTCACAAGTAGGTTTTAATGAGGTCCGTGATATAATAAATAACTTAAAAAATAAAAAGAGTCGAGATATCTGTGGTTGTAGCGTAAAAATAATCAAGAGTATAAAGAACTTAATTTTAGTTCCCTTAACTAGGCTGATCAATCATTGTCTTAAAGAGGGCGTGTTTCCTAATGTACTAAAGGAGCCTCAAGTTGTTCCCACATTTAAAAAAAGGGACCCAAATAGACCGGAAAACTACCGTCCAATATCTCTGCTTCCCATAATATCAAAAATAGTTGAGAAATGCATGGCCAAACAAATAATATCTTTTTTTGAGAATAATAACTTATTCAATAAATGCCAGTTTGGGTTCCGAAAAAAAAATACCGTCCAGGGTGTCCTGGACCTAATTTCTGAGATACTAACCTCTTTTCATGATTCCAAGTATGACACTGTTCTTTTTTGCGATCTAATCAAAGCCTTTGACTGTGTCAACCATGGGGTTCTTCTGAGGAAGCCTAAGGCTTATAACTTCTCTGCCCAAAGCATCAAACTGGTGCAGTCATATTTATCTAACAGACACCAAGCAGTACGATACTCTTTTGTATGTGAAAGACAATTTTGAGGTCTTCAGGACTCATGAGGATGTGCATTCCTATGATACAAGGCATAGGGCTAACATTGTGCCTCGATACTCGCGATGGCGGCTGAGACGGTGTCAGAGTGGACCTGGATACTGGGCCATAAAATGCTTTAACAAACTTCCGACGGAAGTAAAAAATTTTACAGCTTTAAAATTCAAATTCGAAATAAAAAAAATTTTGTTCCACAATAGTTTTTATAACTTTGATGAACTTTTGAATTTTTCAATTTTAGTGTGATTGTAATATCAGCTTGTATTTTATGCCTAAATGTCTTATTATCTGTATGTTATGATTCATGTATGTATGGGTTCTGTAGGCATTGTAGAAACTTGTACAGGGTTATCCAACGAGGATTAGACAAGGCGATTTTTTAACTTTCCCTGTACTTTTATAAAAAAACTGAAATAGCCATCTTATGTAATTTTCTCCCGCGAATTCGGATATGTTCAGCAAAAAACAATTGAACATCAAATAAAAGTGCTAGGGGTTACTTTGAAATTTTTTTAAATGGAACATCCTGTATATTACTACATTTTTGGACTCTCTAGAAAAATCTAAACACATTTTGTGTATAATATCCTATACTTACCTATCTTTAGCTGTTTACCAAATATTGACAGTTGAAAGTCGGGCATTTTGACACTTTGACAGGCTCTAAAATCTAGACCGCACTAGATCAAAGAAAACGGTTTGCACATTCCTATCTTGGGTTTTCATAAGCTATCGAATGATAGTAACTTTGAATTTAACCGGAGGTTTAAAAGTTCCGGATAATTTTATCCGCAATTCGAAGATACCGTCATTCGATAGTTTATGAAAACTTAAGATAGGAATTTGCAAACCGTTTTCTTTGATCTTGTGCGGTTTAGATTTTAGAGCCTGTCAAAGTGTCAAAATACCCGACTTTCAACTGTCAATATTTGGTAAACAGCTAAAGATAGGTATAGGATATTATACACAAAATGTGTTTAGTTTTTTTTAGCAAGTCCAAAAATGTAGTAATATACAGGGTGTTCCATTTAAAAAAAATATCAAAGTGACCCCTAGCACTTTTATTTGATGTTCAATTGTTTTTTGCTGAACATATCCTAATTCGCGAAAGAAAATTACATAAGATGGCTATTTCAGATTTTTTTTATAAAAGTATAGGGAGAGTCAAAAATTGGCCATGTCTAGTTCTCGTTGGATAACTCTGTACTTAACCCTTTGTGGCCTGAATTTTTTTACGTTTTTTCAAAAGTGTTATTTTTGAAGATTTTTTAAAATTTACTATTTAAATGGGTAAATAAAACTTATATATAACTCAAAAAACAGGTTTTATTATATAGAAAAAACACAAAGATGTGGTTCCACTATGGAACCACTAGGAACTTAAGTGAATGAATGATTTTTTATGGAATGCGTAAAAACAATTGGATTTATCAGTTAAACAAAGTCCAACTTGACACGTACTGCAAATCCATCTAGTACGATATGGTTTTGATCTGGTATTGCATCGTGCCATTGATTCGTCCACTGTTTGATTTTCTTGTGGCTTATAAGAATTTAAAAATGTGTGCGATAATACTTCTAGCAAAGGTCTAATTTTATACAGCTTATCATAGCCATGTTCATCTCTTTTAGGTTGAATGGAATTATCATTGAGGTGGAGGTGTCCAAGAAGCCAAGAAAAGCGGTCACGTGACATAGCCGACGATATATACGGATGTCTGATTTGCATTTCGGAAGACCAATAGTCTTTGTAACTGGGTTTCTTTGTTAGTCCCATCATTAAATTTATTCCAAAAAAAACATTTAATTTCGTCAAATGTTGTGGGCATAAAACGGTTATTATTAGTTACTTGTGTTGCGTATAAATTGGTTTCAAGTACAATTTTTTCTATGAGCTCTTTTGTAAACAAACAGAAAAAGATATCAGTAGGCGATTCTGCATCTTCGGAGACATTTGGTCCACAGGTTTGTTCAAAAGCGTGCGGGGTATTAGCGTGTACTGAATTACTAGTCCACTGGTGTATGAATGTCGATAAAGGAAGATCATCCTCACTGTCGTAGTCTAAAATGTCGCCGTTTGTTGGCAATGGCAAGTCGAGACTGTTTTCTGGCAATTCTTGTTGATTTAGGTTCATAACAAACTCATCTGCATCAATTGCGTCGATTTCATCCTCTGATGGTGCTTCAGAGGTGATGGAGCCCGTCACATAATAAATGCCATGTCAGAAACCATGTTTTCCAAATCCAAATATTTATTTCCTAAAAATAAGAAAAGTACCTAATTAGTATATGTGGCCTAGTGGTCCCAAATGGAACCACAACACATTTTACTAAGAAATAAAACTTTTATATTGAAAAACTATAGATATTTTGGCAAAAAACTATTCTACAATGTATTTTTAAAAGAATAAGATAATAAACTTACGTGCCATGATGTTTTTTCTTTAAAAACAAAGCAACAGGAAACACGTGCAAAAAGCGCCATGCAAGACTCACAGACAACTGACGAGAAACGAATAAACAGATCGCGCGGCATTTGGAGTAAAGCGGGGAGGTGACGCGTAAGCAAGCATTTATTATATGGTCCCGGCCGGCGACTACCAGGCCGCTCTACAGCCTCGTTTGAAATGTGGTCCCAATAAGACACCACTAGTACACAAAGGGTTAAACTTATTTTCTTTTTTTTTTTAACTTATTTTCTCTCTATTGACGATTGACGTTTGTATGTTACTGTTGTGTAATTTTAACAATAATAAACTATTTGCATTTGTATTTGTATTGGTATTTGTAACCAAACCTATTAAAATTGATTATAACGTATCGGAGTCGGTTCATATCGCGAAAATAACTTGAGACTAAGTGAAACTAACCAAAAGTTGATTGGACGACTTACTAAAACTAACCAAATCTATTAAAATTGCTTATAACGTGTTGAAACCGGCTCAAATTAGTAAAATAAGTTGTAGACTAAGTGAAACAAACCGAAAGTTGATTACACGACTAACGTTATCGGAGCTGACTCAAATTACTAAATTAGGATGAGAATAAGTTAAACTAACCGAAAGTTGATTTGGCTACTTACCAGAACTAACTAAATCTATTGAAATTGATTAATTATAACGTATCGTAACCAGTTCAAATGACTAAAATAAGTTGATACTAGGTGAAACGAACCGAAAGTTGATTAGACGACTAACCAAAACTAACCAAATCTTTGGAAATTGATTATAACGTATTGGAACCGACTTGAATGATTAAAATAATTTGAGACAAATTGAAACTAACCGAAAGTTGATTGAACGACTTACGAAACCTAATCAAACTCATTAAAATTGATTACAACGTATTGGATCCGGTCCAAATGATTAAAGTAAGTTGAAACTAACCGAAAGTTGATTGGAAGACTAACCAAAACTAACCAAATCTATTAAAATTGGTTATAACGTATCGGAACCGGCTCAAATTAGTAAAATAAGTTAAAACTAAGTTAACCTAACCGATAGTTGATTAACTAACCGGAAATAACCAAATCTATTAAAATTGATTATAACGTATCGGAGCCGACTCAAATGACTAAATTAGGTTGAGAATAAGTTAAACCACAGTTTATACCGTCACCGAATCAGTTATACAACTCTGAGCCGGCACCTTTGATGTTAGTGAAGCCAAATTCTATTTTTTCATGAATTCTCATATTTCGAGCATGCGCATTATTAGTTGGAAACGTCAAAATTATACGGCCAGCTGGGCCGTGGACAGAGTCGAACTAGGATCTAATCATAGGCATATAACTAAATATATCGATTTAATACACAAAATCCGCGAAAGCAGTTCACAAAAATCACTACAAACAAAGCCGACTCTCGAGCAAACAAGATGGTAGTTTTCGCTTTTCGGTTCCTTTTCAATCAACATACCCACTTTTCCTGTCGCTGCGCAGAAAATCAAAAATCGAGATCTCATCTGAATACAAGCACAATACAAGCCTGTTGCGTGCCTCGTTTTACGGTTATTTCTCGCCAACACTATCTCTATCTCTTTCTCCTTACAGGCGGTATCTTATTGAAAAGAGACATACATATATGCCGAACTGATGTTTTATTTATAAAGGCAGCGTTCACTCATTGGGCGCAGGCGCAAGATAAGAACTCCCAGCTCTCCTATTGATTGAAGCGCTTGGCTTCAAAACACGTGGAGAGTTGTTTAACTGATTCGGGTATGGCATAAACTGTGGTTAAACTAACTGAAAGTTGATTCGACGACTAACCAGAACTAACCAAATCTATTGAAATTGAATATAACGTATCGTAACCAGTTAAAATTACTAAAAGAAGTTAATACTAGGTGAAACGAACCGAAAGTTGATTAGATGACTAACAAAATCTTTGGAAATTGATTATAACGTATCGAAACCGACTTAAATGTTTAAAATAATTTGAGACTAAGTGAAGCTAAGCTGAAGTTGTTTGAACGACTAACGAAAATTAACCAAACCCATTAAAATTGATTGAAACGTATTGGAACCGGTCCGAATGACTAAAATAAGTTGAGACTAAGTGAAACTAACCGAAAGTTGATTGGACCACAAACCACACCTAACCAAATCTGTTAAAATTGATTATAACGTATCGGAACCGGCTCAAATATGTAAAATAAGTTGAGACTAAGTGAAACTAACCGAAAGTTGTTTACACGACAAACCGGAACTAACCAACTCTATTAAAATTGATTATAACGTATCGGAGCCGACTCAACCTAATAACTTAGGTTGAGAATAAGTTAAACTAACGGAAAGTTGATTCGGCAACTAACCACAACTAACTAAATCTATTAAAATTGAGTATAGATTATCCGAATTCACTCAAATGGTTAAAATAAGTTTATACTAAGTGAAACTAGCCGCGTTATATCGAGGATTGAGACGAACCGAATGCATTTTTTTTTTGTTTTTACAACCACCCCTAATGTTATAAATTATAAAAACGAACGGAACTTAAGGTAATATGTATTTATGTGGTATATTTTGGTAAACTAAACTTACATAATCTGCTAAAAGTAATGTTTTACATTAAATTGTGTTAGGGGTGGGTGAGGGTGACTTTTAGTTTCTCACGACAGACTAGTCGTGTTGTATATCGTTATATCAGGGAATGAGAGACGAATCGAATGCAAATGTTATTTTGCTTTTTATTTTCCACACTTAAAGTTATAAATTGTAACAAACAACGACACTTGAAGTAATATGCATTTATGTGGTATATTTGGTAAACTAAATTTACGTAATCTAATCTGATCTAACCCAAACTTATATCAACTATTGCTTTCAACACAATTATGAGTTTTCTCAGATCTCAAATTTAATAAGCGTTGTATTCTGCTTTGGCATTTTCAATGTCTCCCCCAGTTGCATCTTTGTAAAGGGCTGTGAATTTTTACTTTTATTATAGGACAAGTTTCCAATGCTGCCAACATAACTAGACGGAGAATGGTCAATAGCATAAGAAATTCTCCATGTCAGCATTTGTGTTCGGTACGAACTTATTCACGATAGGCTTCATCAACATGCACGCCGAAATTTGAACTTTTATCTTCCACCCCGAAGCTAGGAAAAAGGGACAGTCGACAGACAGAGAGGGATGTTAGGTCTCTTCGTCGTCTGAGCATACGCCGTGCGTTACGTCTTTTCGTACCTCTACATTTATACGTTATTTTTACCTAAAATAAATGAGTTTTGAAGTAAAAAATCGTTCTGAATGATACAGTCCACTAATATTAATAGAACCAGCATAAATCGTAACAATTTGAAAGATCAGTTTGGTTTTTTACCAAAGGAGGTCGAGGAAAAAGATCAGATGGTTTAGGAGATCATCAGAATAGTCAAAGGATTTGCTTTAAATCTGATTTTCCCGATGTAAAACATCTGGTCGAATGGAACAAATATTTTAAGATTTAAAGACAATAATATAAATTTTCCTGTATTTTAAATAAATGTAGTAGTTGCTCGACAGTAGTTTTTAAGAAAAGTGCAGAGAGGGTAAAAAAGCAAAAAAAATCTGGAACTCAGAGAATAAGTTCCTTTTCCTAAATTAATTGACGCCACACAAATGACAATACGAGAATCAGAACAATTTACGTGCCTCCAAACTGGTGATAAAAATTATGTCTGACCCATCTGCTTGCTGTTAATATAAGAATATATAAAGAGTATTTGAAAACTGCTTCTCTATCAGTGCAGGGCGCTTGAGCCCTTATAGTAGCGGCAGGCTTAACTGGACATCATACGAGTTAGAAATCTCGAAGGATTCAAACATTTTCCCGTCATTTAAAAATGTTCAAGAAAACATAATTAATATCACCCAAACTTCCGCACTAAACCATTGATTTTCGCCCAAAGATATGCCATTTGCACTCGCAAGAAAAAAACATTTAAATTTTTATTCCAAATGCAACTTTGATAGCAATAGTAGTCGTAGTCCATACATACAGGCATTCTGTGGAGCTGAAGCTGATAATGCAACAATTTTCATAACAAGTTTTGTTTCTCTTCATTTCGTGACCGGTTGAAAGGTAGTATGTCAGGCTCCTGACACTGAATCTACAAGATATTGTCATCCTTGAAAATAGCATATATTTAAGAATCTACAGATCTATCGAAAAATTAAGGGTTGAGACACAGTTTCAGCAACTCACTCCAGGTCAAGTGAAGTTAGATGAAGACATTATTTACGTTAAACACAACCCCATGTTTTTGATGATCGACGAAAAAATTCGTAATACCACAACGGAAACGACCTCTACATATTTGAAGCTACATACAAAGAGTTTAATGATACCAATAAATTGCGCATAAGACCAATTAAACGTGAAAATTTGAAGTTCGGAACTTGCATGGGCGGATAAAGTTCTTGGGATGTCTATTGGTGTATAAACTGTCCATTATGAATGGCAAGCAAGAGGATCGGACAAAGAAATCGTTTCAGAAACAAAAAAATATATATACTCAAGCTCAGTTCAGAGAATAACTTGGTTCTTGGTTTGATTGCTGAAAAGCCAGAGCCAGATTTTGGCATTATCAATGATGGTAACACGTAATACGGACACGGTTTTTTTCTTAATAACGCTGATCAAATTACCATGCTTATCAAACAACTACATTGTGGTATCATTTAGCCAGGAAATTGATAAAGAAAATTTCTGAAACTATGCTCTTGATGCAGGATATTATAATTTTTTTTCTAAAATATCCATGGTATATACCTTGTTTTTTGTTTGTTTGATTGATTTTTGGCTAGTATCTTTGCGGGCAATTCGCCAGCTCAGGTGACCGCGACTTTGTCTAATTCTAAACCATGTCACGACCATTGACTTTCTAAAATAAGTGCTGTGGAGAAAACTGTATAATTAATTATAGTATATATCTATATTGTTAAAATCTAAATGTTTATAGGAAAACAGTTAGTACGTCACAAACACAACAATGGAATGTACATCACAATCTACGCGCTCTCGCACAGCAAAATAGGTCATAAGGAGGTGCGTATTGTAGGATAATGACAAGAATTTGACGAGTTGTCTAAAATCAAAAGTTTTAATTTGATTTTATTGGCATTCAAAAAATTGTTAATTAATCTAATTATTCCCAAGTTCAAATTCGATAAAATTGTTCTAATATTTAGGGGAACAGACAATCCCAGTTCTCTAAATTTTTGTTTTTGTTACATGTCAAGACCTGGCAACATGTTTACAGGGCATTACAGAAAAATATGTTCCAAATCTTCTAGAGCGGACAGAGCTAAATTTTCGTATTTAACTTGACGCGTCTAAAGTCAGGGTTCTAACTAACTAAGATGACTTTAATTCGACATTGGATGCCTAATCTTATTCTCTAAGATCAGCACCATAAGCGCTGATTC
Organism: Pissodes strobi; assembly: GCA_016904865.1. NCBI lineage: Eukaryota > Metazoa > Arthropoda > Insecta > Coleoptera > Curculionidae > Pissodes > Pissodes strobi. Next base: position 83,052 of record MU185008.1, on the reverse strand, counting down.
ACCTTATTTTTTTTGCTAGTAATTTGTCAATTTTGTTAGTTTAATCGGATCACGTTATTTCTTACTATTTAGTTCTAAATTACAATAAACAGAAATCCATTACCTTCTAGCAATAATAGATATGACTGAAACCAGTAAAGGAGACACAAATGTAAATCTAATAATAATATTTATTATTTGTTGACAGTAAAATCATGGTCAACAAATCAACATGTTGACATATTTACAACTCTTATATATTTAATTAAATAACTACACATGCATTCAGCTTCATTCATTCATTAATCTAACTTGAATAGGTACTAGAAATGGTTTAGTTTACAAAACCAAAGAAACAATCACCAAATGAGATACAAAAAATAAGACAAATAATTTGTTTTACCTAACTTATATGTTAAATTGAGTAAGTATCTGTTTTAGATTTAACTCTGTCAATAAACCCTTGACGACAGGATAAAGTGACATTGACGTTAAATGGTATCATTAATAATCATTTACTACTACTAAAAATACATATTTACATAAGCTTTCTTTGAATGCAGAATATGGAAAAATCCAATCATTTTCTATATATACAAAACAGAACGCATGGCTCAACTTTCTTTTAGCTGAAATGGGTTATGTAAAAACTGTGTTTTTGTTTGTCTATAAAAGGTCTGTCTGAACATAGAAACACAAATAATTTTTTTCGGATATGCGTCATTTCCGTTTTTCACACTTTAGATTAGCTGAAATCGGTTACATAAAAATTAGTTTTTGTTTAATGTTCTAGACATTTATTCAGAGCCCAGGAATAAAAAATTTCTTTCCGGAAATGCATCATTTCTTTTTTTTAATTTTTTTTCAAATTTTTTTTTTTAGTTTAGAATAGCTAAAATCGGTTACATAAAAACTAGTTTTACCTTAGTAATTGAGACATTTATTCTAATCGTAGAAACTAATAACTTTTCTCCGGAAATTCGCAGAAACTAATAACTTTTCTCCGGAAATGCGTCATTTCCGTTTTCAAGAAAATTTTATTTAATTTAAATAAGTTTAATTTAAAGCAAACTATTTGTGCAATTTGGGTCAGGTTGGATTATCGTAAGCGCGCAAAGAGCGCTTATTTAATTTTGCAATTTTGGGTTAGTTTGAGTTACGGTAAGCGCGCGAAGCGCGCTTGTTTAGCTTTGTAATTTGGGTTAGTTTGGGTTAGCTTGGGTTAGTTTGGATTAGCTTGGGTTAGTTTGGGTTAGCTTAGGTTAGTTTGGGTTAGTTTGGGTTGCTCTAAAAGGAGAGTTATGGCAATGGCTCTCCAATCGATTCTGCTCTATGCAGCACCAGTATGGGCAGGCGCTGTCGGAGCAAAAAGAAACCGCCAAAAACTGGAGTCTTGCCAAAGGAAAGCAGCCGTCAGATGTTGCTGCGGTTACCACACCATCTCTAAAACAGCTGCAACTGTCATTAGTGGTCTTATTCCAATAGACCTTCTGGTGGAAGAGCGGTGCCGAATCGAAGAACAACGAACTCCCGAACAAAGCGAAGAAACAAAAAAAAAGAGTCAGAGAGTCGGAGAGAAGAAAGACCTTGGACAGGTGGCAACAGAAATGGAGATCCAATAGCAACGATGCTAAATGGACGAAGGAAATCATCCCGGACGTCCGCTCGTGGGTAGACCGTAATTTTGGAGAGGTCAACTATGCTATAACCCAATTTCTGTCGGGCTATGGATGTTTTGGGACTTACCTGTACCGTTTTAAGAAGAGAGATTCTCCCGCCTGCATCTATGGAGATGCAACTAAAGACTCTCCAGAACACATGCTGTTCGAATGCAGTAGATTTGAAGCAATCAGGCAGATGGCTCAAATTGATGTAGGGCGCAGACTCACAAAAGAAAACCTGCTCAACTTTATGCTGAAGGATCGAGCCGGTTGGAACGCTATCGAAAAACTAATGGCTGCGATGGTAGAGAAAAAGGAAAGAGAAGAGAAAGACCTGGAAAGAGACATCGGACACTAACGGAAGAAAGTAAGAGCTCCTGTCTCGAAGTTGATATTTTTTTCGAAATGGTGCCGGGACAGGCAGCTGGAGACCAACAGAGGAAAAGGGTTTTAGTCGGTCGCTTCGGCGGAGTCCGACACTCCCCATGGCCGCCAGAATGGCCTATTACCAAACAGAAATGCAAATCACCGTTGACCATGGGAGTGCATAGATACGCATTTCCTAAACCTCTATAAAAAAAAAAGTTTGGGTTAGTTTGTTTAAGTCGGGTCACTATAAGCGCGCGGATCGCGCTTATTTAATTTTGCAATTTGAAGTTTGGGTTAGCTGGAGTTACAGTAAGCGCGCGAAACGCGCTTGTTTAGCTTTGTAATTTGGGTTAGTTTGGGTTAGCTTGGGTTAGTTTGGATTAGTTTGGGTTAGTTTGTCTTAGTCGGGTCACTGTAAGCGCGCGGAGCGCGCTTATTAAATTTTGCAATTTGAAGTTTAGGCTAGATGGAGTTACGGTAAGCGCGCGAAGCGCGCTTGTTTAGCTTTGTAATTTGGGTTAGCTTGGGGCACTTTGGGTTAGCTTGGGTTAGTTTGGGTAGTTTGGATTAGCTTGGGTTAGTTTGGGTTAGCTTGGGTTAGTTTGGGTTAGTTTGGATTAACTTGGGTTAGTTTGGGTTAGCTTGGGTTAGGTTGTCTGAGTCGGGCGTCCGTAAGCGCGCGCAGCGCGCTTATTTAATTTTGCAATTTGAATATGTTGTCGTTTTAAATGTACGATTTTTATGTCAGTGGAATTTTATACCTAGGTACTATTATTAAAAAATTCAGTTAAATCGAGTGCCTTTGTCGTTAAATTTAAAAATGTAAGAGCATTTGTAATAAAATATTGAAATAATTGTGAAAATTCTAAAAAATAATATAATGATTAAAGATACGTCACGCCACCCATGGTTACTAATTCTTAATTTGCCCAATGTCATCTGAAATGGAGAGCTCTTGTAACAAAGGCATCTTGGATGTTGCAAATAGGGATGTATTGTTTAAGGAACACATACTTAAAAATTATTTTCATTAACATTTCCTAAAAAATTAGCATTTTTTAAACTGAAATTCAGTAAGACTCGTTAATTTATACTAGAAACGCTGTAAATTACATTTTAATTTTGCGGGACATAATATAACGTACAAGACTTCTTTTTTTTAATTAGCATTTTTTTGAAAAACGAAAATAACGTATTTTCGGAGAAAAGCTTTTAGTTCTTGCAATTAGAATAAATGTCTCAACTACTAAGGTAAAACTTATTTTTATGTAACCGATTTCAGCTATTCTAAACTAAAAAATAAAAAATTGAAAAAACAAATTCTAAAAAAAAATGAAAAAAAAAATAAATTATGCATTTCCGGAAAAAAATCTTTGATTCCTGGGCTGTGAATAAATGTCTAGAATATTAAACAAAAACTTATTTTTTCTTCAAACGTCAGTAAATCCGTCATTACTCGACTGTGTAGGCGGCGGTGAAGTTTCGTTTTTCCTCCGCCGGAGCTTTACTTTTCACTTTTCCGCCGGCGGAGGTAAAAGTGTTGTCATAGCAACATAGATACAATACAAACAGACAACAAAATATGCGCCAACAACTCAAGATTTATTAAACTACAATTTGTATTTATCTCAATTTGTGACTGCATTTCTAAAAATCACTAATTTAGGAACAAATTGGTTATTATTTAATTGAACTTACTCAATAACTGCTTATCAATACGGAATTAAAACGCAATCGGAAACGCAATTTTAAAAAGATAATTATTGTTGACAGTGTCCACTGACAGCTTTATGTTACATTATATTCACCGACACCGGTCTAAGCAAGGCCACCTACGACCGTGGTCTAAGCCGCCTTGCGAACCCATTTATCTTTAATAATAATTAGATATTATTACTATTAAAAAGAGATGTTTTTGCATTAATTTGTCGACATTTGAAGAAAAAACAGCATATTTTATTTGGAGGAAAAGTTACTTTTCATGGCTTGCTCTCTATTACCAGCCTCACTCCGTTCGGCTGTTAAACACGAGCGCGCCGTGAAAAGTATCACTTTTCCTCCATATAAAATAATATACTATTTATGTAACCGATTTCAGCTAATCTAAAGTCTGGAAAACGGAAATGACGCATTTCCAAAAAACAAAATTTGCGTTTCTATGTTCAGACAGACGTTTTATAAACAAACAAATACACAGTTTTTACATAACCCATTTCAGCTAAAAGAAAGTTTAGCCGAACGCATTTCACCAGATTTATAAAGTTTACCGGTAATCTTTGGGAAACAGTCAACAAAGATATATTTAATCCATGTCTGGGTTTACAGGACCATATCATTCTTCGTTTCGATGCAATATACGGGCTGGTGCTTTACTTGGAACACCTTGCTTTGGACTCAGCAAATCCCAAGTTTGTGAGGTCAAACTTGGAATGAAACTTGTGCGATTTTATTTCATTCTTCACAGCGATTTAACAGAATTTCAGATGTGGGAGTTGGCTTGGTTAAACTGAGCAGTTATAGTATACTTCTCGGAGCAAGAGGTAGTTTTTCAGCCTTTTTACATGGGTCGCGAGAAGGAAACTGATACCTTGTCACTTCTGACATCGTCTCTCCCGGGTAACGCGTTGTGCATGTACAGGGGGTGGTTCAAAATATTGCGGAAAAGGTGTTTTGCATTCTATTTATTTGTTGAGGTAAATGCGGTGCATTTTGATCTTGTTTGGGCAGTGTGTTTCCCAAACATCTTCCAAATGACGACATTCACAATTGGGGTTATCCCTTATGCAAATCCCATATAGGTGGCTACCAGTCAAACCTACTATCATACTCATTATCGTAGTTATGTGTCTTCAGTCTATAAAGTCAAACTTATTGAACCGAGTAGTTTAGGAGATTTTTTACTATTTCCGCATGCCACTTTGCTACTTTGGTTTTTAGGGAACCTTTCCATTCAATATTAAATTCTTGTCTAATTATGTTTTTAAGTATTGGTGTTATTTCCAGATCAAGTCTTCGCGGAATATTTTAATTCCGTGCGTTACGCCTCTTTTAATTGTGAATTGGTTTGCTAGTTCGTTTGGATCTGTTTTGTGCTTTCGCATTGCGGGATATATATATATATATTTGATTCTTGCAAAATAGCGGTGGTCAGTTCGGCATTTAGCTAGTATTTCTAGTAGTTTGTTTTGGTTTACTTAAACAAACAGATTTTCGAAATTTATGCATATGAACCACAAAGGGTTATTGTATTCAATATATTTGGCATTGAGGATTAATATCGTTGGGAGATGGTAGCTTGTTCCGTACCATGAATATCTGCTTGATTTTTTTTTTGGCAGATAGAATTAAATTTCATTGCTAGCTTTTTGTGGGCATTTTAGAACATTTGCAATGCCCCAGTGGCTCTAGCAATTCCTAATCTGTAGCAAAGGCAGTAAGTAACAACAAAAACGTCCCTTACACCTTTCACAGACGAACGCAGCGTCACGGTAAATACAGCTAAGCAAAAAAGCAAACATGCTCGCCGAAATGTTTTCATCTCACTCTACCTTAAACGTCCCCCATGGCAAGGCTCTCCCCACCATATCTGACATCAACACCACCATGACAGAAGTTAAGTTTCACTACCGCAACATTCGTAAAATATTCATAAGGCAAAAGGCATCAGCGCCGGATGGAATACCTGCCATCGTGTTAAAGAACTTTGCCAACGAACTAACACCCATTTTTCCAGACTTTTTTCTCTGTCTTACCGAAAACGGATTTACTCATCTTCTTGGAAAGTCGCCCGAGTACAACCTGTTTCAAAAAATGCAAGAAAACCACACCCTCAAACTATCGCCCAATTGCCTTGCTGCTAATAATCTCCAAAGTCATGGAACGGCATTTAGCCGGTACGGAACAACTATTCAAGTACCTCGAGACCAACAAAATAATTAGCGATAACCAATACGTCTTTCACAAACAGAGATCGACCGGAGATATATTGGCCTATGCCACTCATATATGGAGTAGGTCAATCGAAAACTACGGGTATATCGAGCGATTGCGAATTCGAAGACATTTAGCAGAGTTTGGCATGACGGATTGCTCAACAAACTGACGTCCTTCGGACTGTCAGCGTCTCTCTGCAGCTGTGTTGCCAGTTTCCTTAAGAACCGATCTCTGCACGTTGCAGTTGATGGACACATTCACCATAAATGAGGGAGTGCTTCAGGGCGCAATACTTTTAACAAATTTGTTCATCATCTATATTAATGACCTACTGATAGAAACCAACAATCCTGTTTACAGTTTTGCAGATGACAGTATCTTTGTCTCCCAATTTAGATCAGAAAAACCTTTACCAGTGACTGAGACTTATCACCGCAGACAGGAGCAGTTACAACAATTAATCAAGATCCGGAGAAAGTTCGAATCTGGGGCGACAGGAATTTCATCCAGTTCAATGCAGCCAAAACCCAAGTAGCCACGTTTACCAAGAAAGCCAATACGGTGGGCCCTGTTATCATTATGGCACTATTCCTTCTTCCTCGTCAATTGGACTACTGGGTGTCTCGGTCAACAGAAATATGTCCTGGCATAGCCACATCGCTAACATCGCAAAATCAGCCTCGCAGAAGTTTGGTGTGCTATAGCGCAACAAAAAACTTTATACGCCGCAGCAGCTGCTCTTGCTCTACAAAGCACAAATAAGGTCGTGCTTACAATATTGCTCACACATCTGGGGTGCCGCACCTAAGCACACCCTAAAGCTACTGGATTCCATTCAGAAGAGTGCTGTGCGTCTTGTCGGTGACCCGGAATCTGGATAATCTGGAACACCGCAGACATGTGGCTGAGATATCCCTGTTTTACAGATATTTTCACAGCAGATGTGCCTAGGATTTAGCCCGCGTCATCCCGCTTCCTTCAACGCCTGTCAGACTGTCGCGACAGACGGTAAGGGTGCACCATGGGATCACCTAGAACGTCGCTTACAAGGACTCCTTTGGCTGGCGCACTGCAATACCGTGGAACTCACTCCCAGGACATCTTGTTCCCCATAACTACAACCTACAATAATTATTCAACGTCAACATCTTTGCACATACACGCGCTCGTCGTGTGCCATAGGATCTCCCTTTAGTATGTGTGCCACTGCTCTAAAAAAAGTATAGATACACGTGACTAAGGAAGCTAATTGGTTTGTTATGCCTTCGCATTTCTTCATTAAGATGGTGTTATCCTTCCCATATAGTTCCCAGGGCTTGTGTTTCCTTTTCGCCTCGTTCTTTGAATGACGTAATCGCTAGTGTTTTCTCCGCGCCTTCCAGGCGCTGTATTGTTTTTCATTTATTTTAAAGCTGCTTTAGGTTCGTTCTAATTTTGAATATACAGCAGTTTTATTGATAATTTAACCATAGTATGGCAGTATCGGACTGACTCATATTTTTTATATTGTCGATGTAATAATTTTAAACAATGTTCTAACACTTAGAATTTGTTTAAAAGAGCAATATTTAAATACTAAAAATGCTGTTTTTTATTAAAAATGCATTAACTTAAAAATAAATTGTATACATTTTCGATCACATATCGCTCAATCCTAAATCAGTAGTATATTTAGAATCATATTATTAAAAATCAAAAGAAAATTGCCATAGACTTTTTATATTCAATACTTTCTTTGCATAAAAATGATCTATCATAATAAATATTTTAAAGAAACTATGTGGATGTCTTCGTTTTATAATGGACCCTTTATTCCTAAAAGACCAGCCAGTCATTGAGGGGTAATAAGGTAGTTATTAGATACGAAATGCTTTAGAGTTATAGTACTTGGTTTGCGATAATAAATTATAGACAGGAGCCCAATTTCGCCTAAATGGTCGCCCGTCTAGGGAATGAGCCAATCAGCAAGGTAAATTTGTTAAATTGGTTGATATTCTGAGAAATTAATTAATTAATCCCAGAATCCTTAATATTGCAGATAGGTAAATATGTTTAATGGGTTGAAATATATACATGGTGTATGATTCTGTTGATTTAAGTTAGATAAATATTAATATTAAGTCTTTAAGTTTCCACGGGAGGTCGATAACTTAGATTAGTGCCAATTTATACTAAGCTTGACAAATCCCACCTCATACACTGGCCGTTGTATACGAAGGTCAACAGCAATTCTTTTATAGCCGATGCAATAATAGATATGACTATACAGCGTCACGGAGGACGAGAGCCAACCATAGTTGCCCAAGGGTATATTTATTGAAACTTGAGTTCAAAATAAATTAAATATTGCAAATCAAATCCAGCAAAGTGAAACTATTTATCATAAAAATATAAATCTATCCAATTTATTTTGCTCATACTATACCCATAGAATCTATTTATGTGGTTCGAATAATTTATACCCACCGATACGTAAGTTTGTAGCAACACAATTTTAAAAAATATACAAAAATAACATAAATAATATTTTGGATACCACATCTAAAAACTATACAAACAGAAAGTTATACGAGCAGACTTGATCACGGGAATGTATCTTAACTCACAAGCTGTGTGAAAAGCATACTAAATCTCTTTTTTTGTGAGAAGCCTTGTGGAAAAGTTGTGTATTAAATATTATATAATTTGAGTATTGAGAATTGAGTATTTGGTGTGATTTTTGTTGTACCAGAAAAGAATAATTTTCTTCAGTGTATTTTTGTTGTAGTCAAAAATTACCTTTATTTAGTAAAGTTCGTAGATTGTTTAGAATTAGTTATGTTGATGTGATAAAAGGCTGTGGGTTTTGAAGTAGATATGTAAGTTGATCCAAGATGCTTGGAAGATATGACTGTTTAATTCTCTCTTCACACAGCTCGATTCTAGCGGATTCGCGTCTAGGGTGATCGTCATTTGAACATTCCAACCCGGTGAGCTGTTCCCCGGTTGAATTTAAGTTCAAATACTACCTGTATATAACTGTTTGTGTGAATCGTTGTTGGAAAAGGTGTAAGATTGGATTGTCGTACTAAATTTTTTCCTGATTTTGAGTATGCCTTGGGTTGTTTTTGGTTAGTTCCTGCTCGTTGAGCGCCCGTAGCGTGCCAGTAAAGTGAAATATTAGTTTAATGATACAAAATTTGGGTTAAGAGCCGTATTATAGTAGATATACAGCAGCTTGCATGTGTTTTTTAATGTATGGCATATATTTCCCGAATATATTCCATAACTAACCTCAAAATTACAGCATGCGGCAAACGCATGCAGAACACCGGGTTGGAAGTTGGAATGTTCGAATGACGGAGAATGGAAAGGTCTCCCTAGTCCCTAGACGCAAGTTTCTAGCGGAAGTAGAAGGTTTATTAGTAACATCGTCTCCTGAATTAAAACGTTGCGGTTTTTAAAGGATATTTTAACGCTTAATTCGTTAGTCATTGGGACAGTAACTTTCCTATATTTGTTAGTTTAAGTTTTGCTTTTATAGGGAGAGTTTTTTTATAGAGAGGTTTTGCTTTATCTTTTTTTTTTCTTGCTTTCTAGTTACGTTCCGTTTGTCTAGGGTTGTTTTCCGTTTTGTCTTCGAAGTTTCAAATAATTGGGAATTAATTTATTTTTATTTTTTTGAAATGGTCTTGGATATATTGAGACACTTTTTTTTTCTTCTGAAAATTCTAGGTGATTTCTATAGTCCAATCGACCTTTGAATATTTGGATAGAAGTATATTTTATGGTACTATGGGTCGTATTATTACGTGATATTTTCTCGTAATTTATAATATTAATTAAGTTTTCCTTTGGTTTGTTATTGTAAAGGGTTAAAATTGTTCTATTGCATTGATTTGCGTGCGAATTCAAGGTAGTGCATCTGCATTGGTATTGTTTTCCCCTTTTTATAAATTATTTCTCATTCGAACTCGGTAAGTTTTAAGCACCATCTGACTAATTTAGAATTGGGTTCTTTTATTGAAACTGATCATTGAAGCAGTATGTGGTCTGACATTATTTTTAATTTTGTTCTGCATTTTCGCAGGGTCTGGCATATTTAGTTCCACATACACACGCGAGAAGTTGTTTTTTCTACGAGCGTGGCCAAGTGACACTTTACTTACGAAAAGTAAAACTGCTCAAAAATCTCATAGTTATGGAAAATGTATGTATATTTTAGTAACTGTAGATAATTTTATGCAACGTGAGAAACCATAGCAATTCTTAGCTTCTTCTCTTTGCCTAAACTTGTTCGCAATGTCCGATATTTAAGTTAAATAATTTATTTTTTTTAAGTATCCTGTATAATGATAAATGGTAACTATATGTAAAGCAACAAAAGCTGCAGTATTGGTTTTGACACCAACCTACACCCTGAGGAACTCAGGTTGGGGCTTCAATCTGTCTTGGATCAATTCGATGGGTGGTGTAGGACAAACAGCCTAGTACTTAATTTGGAAAAGACTGTATACATACACTTTAGAACTCCCTCAAATATCCCAGAAGTTCGAATAGATTACTTAAAGCATTCAAAGACTACTAAGTGTTTGGACTTATGTGTTGATGAAACACTTTCCTGGCATGCCCATGTTAACTATGTAGTGAGTAAAATTAATTTTGTTTTTTTTGCTATTAATAGATTAATAGACTCCTTGGAAACTAAAGAACTTCTGTCTATATACTGTTATATTAATCCCAAATTATAACTCTCTTTACCGCTTGTATTCTTACCGGCATTGAATTATACCGCTGATTCCGTTTTCTCTGGGGATAAACATGCAATGTAATGGTTCACACTACACCCAAAGCAATGTCAGGGATATCCCAATTCCTGGTTGGAGATGTCTTGAATCACATCAAGCTTAATGCTCCATGTCCACAATGAAAACACCACGACAAGAGTGAGACTTTTGAAAATCCTCCCCCAGATAGTTTCGTCCTTTCGGGACTCATCAGAGGAACGTGTGTGGGCTTTCACCCACTAGAACCTGACTATCTATGCTTGAGCTTGATGTGATTCAAGACATGTCTCCAACCAGGAATTGGGATATTCCTGACATTGCTCTGGGTGTAGTGTGAACCATTACAATGCATGTTTATCCCCAGAGAAAACGGAATCAGCAGTATAATTCAATGCCGGTAGGGGTATTAGCTCTCGGAGTAGTTGTTAGATAGCCCAACACAGGGCTTGTCCAGACGATGGAGCATTCTCGGTTCGAGTGACGATGACGGCTGATGAATGTCTTCTCTCCGGTAGGTGCATCAGGGTATCGATAACATTCATAGATAGTCAGGTTCTAGTGGGTGAAAGCCCACACACGTTCCTCTGATGAGTCCCGAAAAGACGAAACTATCGGGGGAGGATTTTCAAAAGTCTCACTCTTGTCGTGGTATTGCGGACATGGAGCATTGAGCTTGATGTGATTCAAAACATGTCTCCAACCAGGAACTGGGATATTCCTGACATTGCTCTGGGTGTAGTGTGAACTAGTGCTGGCAACCGAAGACGGTTTTTCGAATAGTCGGTTAACCGGTTTCGGATTATCCGCGGTTTTTCAAAAAACCGAAACCGGTTAACCGGATACTCGGTTAACCGATTACCCGATTTCTCGTTTAACCGATTAACCGAATAACCGGTTTCTCGGCTAACCGATTATTCGATTATCTATTTACATGGCACTGGGCCACCGGGTTCTCAAGTAATGGTAAAAAAGATAGAAAGTAAAGTAAAAACTGGGTATTTGGAATGGTAACATACCACATACCTACTGGACGGTGATTATCTTTGGAAATGCTTTTAGAGGGCGATTGAAAAATAATATCTACCTTTAATAGAATACCTTTATATTGATTTAAGTTTTAAAAAATTGTAATATTTTTTCTGCTCTGAATTTATATCGATTGTAATCTGTAATAAACAATATTTTTAATTTAATTATTACCTTGGGGTTTATTTCAATAACGACCAAAAACTGGAATAAATTTGGTTCACTAGAATTTAATGATTGTGCCCTAATCGGCAGGGAAACTGAACTAATGGAAATATGCTTAAGAACAAATTATAAATTATGTTTAGCCTATGATGACTGGTGTATTAACCGATTAACCGGTTATCCGATTAACCGGCTATCCGATTAACCGGTTAACCGGTTATCCGGATACCCGGTTTTCACTATTATTCGAATACCCGGTTTTATCCGAAACCGGTTTTTAAGAAAACCGGATAACCGGTTTCAACTTTTCACGGTTTTTGCCAGCACTAGTGTGAACCATTACATTGCATGTTTATCCCCAGAGAAAACGGAATCAGCAGTATAATTCAATGCCGGTAGGGGTATTAGTTCTCGAAGTAGTTGTGTCTGCTGATCCAGTCTTCTCACATATAGCCCAACACGGGGTTTGTCCAGACGATGGAGCATTCTCGGTTCGAGTGACGGCTGATGAATGTCTTCTCTCCGGTAGGTGCATCAGGGTATCGCTAACATTCATAAATAGTCAGAATCTAGTGGTTGAGGATTTTCAAAAGTCTCACTCTTGTCGTGCTGTTTTCATTGTGGATTCATTGAACTTGATGTGATTCAAGACATGTCTCCAACCAGGAATTGGGATATTCCTGATATTGCTCTGGGTGTAGTGTGAACCATTACATTGCATATATATATATATA
>MU185008.1:45973-60419 GCA_016904865.1 Pissodes strobi | reverse complement strand
TATTATATACTAAAGAAAATATTAAAGCGATTTAGGATAATGTTTGAGTACTAAATTCTGTTTAAATTTAAAAGTCTCTACAGCGAAGTTATAAGTTCCAAAAATTGGCACAACATTGTCAGATAAACGTTAAAACGGATTAAAAGTAAAACTTATCTTGAAAATAGACCTCCTGAAAAATTATGTCCATAAATTGGCCATCATCCTTCTCTGTAAATCTACAGCCCAATTTCGTCCGGCTCCAAGTAAAAAGTAGTTCTTTCTACTCTACCAGGAATCCGCAATTAGAACCTCGTAACTAGAATCCAGCTACTGGAAACCCGCTACTAGAATCTAGCTACTTGAATCCCGCTACTAGAATCCAGCTACTTGAATCCAGCTACTTGAATCCAGCTACTTGAATTCAACTACTAGAACCCTAAAGCGAAAATTAATCCATAATAGCAACATAACATGAAATGAACAGAAATGCCAAAACTCGGCCCCAAAAATCTAATTGAAATTCTACATTCAAAACAACTTAAAACAGCTTACCCATAACTGGGGTTCACCAAAACCTTCCTGGGTATCTTGAAAAGATAAATGGGCTTATTGCCATAACGGCCGTTGCTAGAAATTATTTCTACAAACTAACCCTCTCTCGAGAGTCTCAAATGGCTTCCAGCCTATTTCATCTACGAAATAGGTCATTACTCGAGAGCTATCTCTTCACCCAAGGAATTTTCTTCGGCCAGTCAGAATCAACAACAACCGTTTTTCTTCTGTTTTCCTTCATCCTACTGGATCAGTAAACAGGAAAAAATCTGTAATCAAGTCAAAAACTATCGACTGACATTCAACAAAAATCTTTAAATGTCAATTCGAATACTGTTGTCAGAATACTAGACAGGTTTGAACTTATCGAGAAAAAGACAATAGAGATGATTAACCAAACGATATTCCTTTCTAAAATGACTTTATTAAAAGGAGAATTTCCACCAGTAACAGTCACCCCCTTTCCTAAAAAAAAAATTACAAATAAATTTTTCCTCACATCATAATGTCCTCTGGGTCAAACTATGGTTTAAGGTCCTGAACATGCCAATTAACCTTCGATTTTCCATCCAAATTCTCCAATTCATAAACACAATAGCCCAGTTTTCTAGTTACTCTAAATGGCCCTTCGAACTTACCAGCTAACTTTGCAGTAAAATAATTTCCAGCATCAGACAAAGCAAATTTCCTTTTTCAAACCAAATCGCCTATCTGAAAACCAACATCCCTGCGTCTAAGATTATATTGATCTCTTGACCTTTGATGAGTCTTCTCTAACCGAATGTTTACAAATCCTCTCGATTTAGCTAAAGATTCTACTCTCTTAATTAAATTATCATTTTTCCCTAAAGTGGATGAATTATCTAAATCTTTTAACTTTATATATTCACTAGCATGAAGTACGATTTTCCCTGCCAAAATTAATAAAATATGGAGTTCTCCCACTTACTTCATGAACTGCTGTATTAACTGCACAAGCTAATGCGGACAAAATCTCATCCGAAATTCTCTGATTATCAGAAAAAAAAGAAGAGAGCATAGTTTTTAAAACCCGATTAACCCTTTCTGTATTATTTGGTGACGGATGATAATTTGGATTATATAAATTTTTTACACCATATTTTTTTGTTAAACCCTGAAATTCACGGCTAAACTGCACACCATTATCACAACGAATCACTACCGGAACTCCATGTACTAAGAATATTCGCTCCTCCAGCAAACTCACTATTTTCTTAGCAGTTACATTTCTTATCGGAAAAAAGTAATTAAATATACTAAAAATATCTGTTACAACAAATATATGCATATTCCCTTTTTTACTTTTAGGCAGCGACCCAAATGGATCCATACTAATTACTTGCCAACAAAAATTTGGTATCAAATAATCTCTCATTAATCTACCCGGTAATTTTTGTTCCGGTTTAACCCTCTGACAAACAACATAGTGTTTCACAAATTTTGCAATGTTAGATCTCATACAAGGCCAATAATACAAACGACAAATCTTTAAATAAGTTGTATGAACTATGAACTCCTAAATGTCCACCAAGTGTTGAATTATGGTAAGATTCGATTGCCTCACGCCTCTTCTCTTTTGGAATAACTAATTTCCAATAATCTGTAATCACGTCAAAAACTATCGACTGACATTCAACAAAAATCCTTAAATGTCAATTCGAATACTGCTGTCAAATTACTAGACAGGTTCGAACTTATCGAGAAAAAGACAATAGAGATGATTAACCAAATGATATTCGTTTCTAAAATGACTTTATAAAAAGGAAAATTTCTCCCATAACAATACTATTGATTAATATGCTCCCACTTAAGCTATAATGTAATATTTTGGGGAGGTTCTGTAGCAAGTGATCGAATTTTCATAGCTCAAAATAGAGTGTTCAGACTGTTGTTTGGTGTGCCATTATTGTCCAGCTGCAGACCTTACTTTGTGGAAAATAACATTTTAACATTTCTTTGTTTATATATTTTTAGGACCTTATTATATATAAAACATAATGAGAACACTCATACAATTGGGCAAGATTTTCACTCTTATAACACACGAATGAATGATCTTATGGTAACTGATCTGCACCGCCTTACTAAGTTTGAGAAGTGTCCAACATATGTGGGCAGCAAACTGTTTAATAAATTACCAAGGGAGGTTAGAAAACTGCCATTTATTAGGTTTAAACGCAAATTTAGGCAAATCTTATTGAATGGGGCTTTTTACTCGGTTTCTGAATTTATGACTGATACTTTGAATAGTTCATAGATTTTATTTTTAATGTGATATATGTAGTCTGTCGTCCTACAATCTAATAATTTAGATCTGTTTTAACCCTTGTATGTAGGTGTATGACATTGCATATATACCAATTTGACGTGTACACCTTTCAACTGTAAGGCTAAAGTACCAATAAAGAGTATTTCTGTATATTTCAGTATTTCAGTAATATCAGATTGGTCCTCTGTTTCCATGTGATCAAGAAACTTCAAACACTCATAAACAACCTTTGTTTTTCTTTTTATTGTTATTTGATGCTCGCAGAAGAAATATTATTCTCAATACGCGAGTAGTGTGTTCTCCGCGCTTAAATCATATCCGAACTCC
Source organism: Pissodes strobi (assembly GCA_016904865.1). NCBI lineage: Eukaryota > Metazoa > Arthropoda > Insecta > Coleoptera > Curculionidae > Pissodes > Pissodes strobi. The sequence goes on along the minus strand of MU185008.1, from coordinate 57,268 downwards.
GCTTCACGTTGTTCGTTTACCTGTTTCTGCGTCCGGAAAACTTTCACTTTGTATCCTTATTAGGAAACTAACTATTTCGATCGTGGAATAATAATTATTCAATTATTGAGTTCTGTGTTCTGCGGGGTTTAGTTTGCGGGATGCTACCGATAGGTAGGTACTTGTGATAATGTAGCGTCAATTGCATAATTTGAAGCGTCCGTAGTCAGGTTATATAGTTGGAATACTTCTTTAAGGCTATTTATATGCTCTTGTAGTGAAGTAGAATATAATGTTGTCGCCTATAGCTTTTCCGTTGACCTTTCGGTAATCTATAACGATTCGCCATTTTTCGTCTTGAAACATTTTATTGATTTGTTCACGAGTTTCTTATTTATGTACGTGAGAGTACCGGTACTATTTTGATGAGTGGGGATTTGGTCGGATATTCTAATCTCATGTCTTACCTTACTAGTGAAGGTTAATTTAACATAATTATAAAGTAGATACAATTCAAAGTTTTCTTGTACATTGGTATTAATTTCTTTTAGTATGCTTCAATTTTTTCTAAATTAAAATCATCTTCATAGTACAAGAATACCTAGATATGTTTATTACGTAATTGATGGTTAGCAAGTTAGGTTTAATTTTCGTGTTTAATACTTAAAATTCCATTAAACTATAGTGGAAATTGTATAATATAAATTCTAAATCTTTTGTAAGACCAAACTGAGGCAAAAGGGACATTTTTATTTGGTTTCGTTTATTAATTTTAACATTGCAAGTAACTATGGTATGGCTAGATTAGAATTTTTGAGTTGGAAAATTTTGCTTTTGCAATAATTGGTCTCACTAGTGAAGTGTGGCTGCCTGTGTCTGTCATTAATTTTATAGGCGGGTCTATATAGGGTAAGACATTAATTTGAAAACTATTTAAGGCTATGTTGGATTGTTCTTTTCAGAGGCTTGCCTTGGAAAATTTTCATTTTCAATTTCAGATATAAACTGAAACTTTGAATGGGAGGTTCTGAATAAAATTCGCAATGATATTCGCCTTGAGAATAATCGTGTTGATTTTGCTCAGAAAAAAGTTAGGTGAATAATAATATAAATTTTCTAGAAAAATTTAATGATAGTTTTCATCATTTCGGTTCGGTGTTGTCATCGTTCTTTTATTAGCGGGGTGTGTGACCTCGAGGAATGTTAAGGGATTTCTACGGGGATTTTGTGTCCAGTAATTTGGCTTTTGTTGTGTGGCTCTTGTTAAGGTTTTTAAGGTATTATGCTTAGTCCTGACATGGGTTTAGGGTTTTTTGTAAGTTTGTGTGAATTTTTTTGGAGAAAACTTCAATAGGTCTTCCAGATATTTGTTTATTCGTGGGAAAATTATGTTGGAATCGGTGACGGGATTGTATATTAATAGATTGGGCTGGAAATGTTGGTCTAGGTGTAAAATACTAATTATAGCTATCAGGCTTAAATGTATTATGGTGTAAGATTTGATTTTGTCTTGCATTATTTTGTTTTTTGATAATATGATACTTTATAACAATGATATAAGCGTCATGAAGATCTTGAGGATAATTAAACATTAGAAAGGCACTTAATTTGTCATAGCTACGATTATTGTATTTAATTATTTTTGTTTATTTAAAATGGTTTTAGTTGCTGCGATGAAATTTCCAGAAATTATTTTTAAACCACTAAAAGTTTATAATGTTCTTACTTTGCCTAGAAACACTAACTGTTGTCTAAGAGTTTCCCTACTAATCTTATGACCAAATTTTCGGTATAAGGCATTTTTCAATTAATTAAATTCCATGAGTAAAAATCAGAATGAAATAAAAGAAAATCGTCTGCCTCATCGATAATTTTAGATTGCATTGTCTAAATCACGAATTCTTTAAGAATTTCGTCTTTGGTTACATTATATCTTGCCTGAAATCATTCTGCACTAGACATAAAAAATTCGAGGTATTCTGCTCTATCTGAAAAGGTTTTGATGTGTGGACGATTATTTTGCAAATCTTTTTAGAGGTAATACTTAAATTAGAGATGCCAAAAAAAAGATCTACTGAAATTTCTTTGATATTTGCAATGAATTTTGGAAAAAAAGTATTAATAATTTTATAAGACATAAAGCACACAGAACACATTTTTACAAAGCAATTTTACAAAAACCACAAGGAAAAATAAAATGTAAGTATGAGGAAATCTCTTTCTTCACGGTAACCGTGATTTTTTGCCTTTGTCGTGATTGTACAGGTTCGATTTTCGCAAGTGGTCGAAACCAGCCGTCAGAAGATTTGCTTCAGGAACTGCAGCACTATATTGCTTTCAAACTAACGCTTTCGAAAGATCCACTAAGACTGCGCTAATTCCATTTCTCAAACTATGAACATGTTTTTTTGAAATAATTTATTTAGAGAAATATTACAAAAAATACAAATAAGGCAATTATGCGCTAATTAAACTGACAGAGTGACGTTCTAACTGCAAACGAGTTGAAAACTAAGTGCACCTCCTGAAATTAATTAGGGCTTCTTATACTAAGGCGTTATCGTTAACATGTTCCCAGGATTTGGCCTGCCTAATCCCGCCCCAGGCAACGCCTGTCAGACAGTCACGACAGACGGCAAGAGCGCACCAGTTCGTTGTACAACTGGAAACACCTAGAACATCGCTTTACAAGAACTCCTTTGTCTAGCGCACTGCATTACTGCGGAACTCACTCCCAGGACATCTGTTTCCCCCTAATTACAACCTACAACTAATTCAAGAACCCTGTCAATCAACATCTTCGCACACACACCGCTCGTCGAGCGCCATAGGATCTCAGTTTAGTGTGTGTGCCACTACCATAAAAAGATGTCTTTAAAGTAAATATGCAATAAGTGATTAAAAAATCTATGAATAAGTCTAATTATATAACTCATGTGAAAACAGTTATTTCCAGCGCCTACTGCAGAACATACTATTTTTTTCTATTGAATATTAGTCATATATAGCTCTTTCCACTGATGACTTGTTTCAGGGTAGGTGTAACCAATTATTATCACATACGACCTATTTAACATATACAAAAAGGTTAAGGAGACCGTCGGCATTAGAGGTGGGGCGTAACAGCGATTTTCAGTCACGGTAGTGATCAGTGACCGTTCCCTACAAAGCACGTTCTTAAAAACCCATGATTCAGTCACGTCCGTGATTTTGATTTTTTCAACTAGTGGAAATCTTTAAATTCTCCTAAGACACTTTAAAATGTTATCGCCGTTTTCGATTACCAATGGGTGATTCGTAGTATTCGTACTCACCTCACCAGTCTTTTTATTTTGGAAATTTATAAAAATACCGATAAGGGAACTATTTGTTTTTATTTTAAAGGTGCCTTTTTTACTGGCATTATGTGGCGGCATAATATTAGAGATTATTTTCTATTTCTATTTTGTACAGATACAATGGAACAATATTCTCATTCAATACATCCATTAGCTACTCATACACCAGCATTCTTTCCTGTGGGAATGTCGAATCTCGCGGGATAGAACGCCAGTTAGTGGGTAATAAGATGAGACATGCGGATTTCCATATTTCTTGTCACGATGTACCGACATTCAAGCCCGACAGAATTGATACCCAATAGCTACCCATACACCAGCGTTCATTACCAGCATTCATTCTTCTACCGTTCTTTCCTTTCATAATATTAAAGGAATAATAAAACTTTGATCGCCCCCTGACACAAATAATTTTCGTGCAATCTTTCCTCTCAATTTTTCCCCTCGTTCAGTCGTCTCATATTTTGCGCGGAAAATAATCTGCTTAGAGGTCACTAATGTCAAAATCATATTCTCCAGTTATTTCTATCCAAAGCGCCTGTGAAAGGAAAGAGTGTTGGATAGTGGACAAATTAATCATCTGGGAGGATACTGTTCCTCTCAATTATTACTTATTAACTGTCGTTCTTTCCTGCGATATTCGACATTCCCATGGGAAAGAACGCTTGTAACGAACTACAACTAATTTGGAGAAGTTTTAATCCTGAAGGTTTTTTACCACACACTTCTTTTCCTTTTTTTTAAATATCACTTCACTAGCTAATCCCACAGGCGACCCCCAATTTTGTTGTATCCATACTTAACCATAACAAACCTAAAATATAAAGTAACAACAAGCTACTTCAAACGAGCCAACAATCTGAGAGGATAAAGCAAATTGACAAACTAAGAGGAACAGTGTCCTCCCAGATGATTAATTTGTCCACTAACCAACACTCTTTCCTTTCACAGGCGCTTTGGATAGAAATAACTGGAGAATATGATTTTTACGTTAGTGGCCTCTAAGCAGATTATTTTCCCCGCATGATATTAGACGACTGTCTGAAGGGAAAAATTGAGAGGAAAGATTGCACGAAGATTATTTGTGGGCGATCAAAGTTTTATTATCCCTTTAATATTTCGAAACGAAAGAATGCTAGAAGAATGAATGTCGGTAATGAACGCTGGTGTATGGGTAGCTATTATTGTGGAATATGAAAAAAGAACAAGGCTTTATGCGCATGAAGCTCAACAACTATTATTTGTAGGTGAAAACTATGCATTTTCAAAAAATGACTAGGGTAGGAGCGCCTAAGAGTACGCGTTTCCTAAGAGTACGCAGACCTTGGATCAGCCACATGCCACATGGCAACGCTGCGGGATGAAATCAATATGGCGTTTTGCGGTGCTTGTGATGTCCAGTGAATTTGATTTTCAGTTAGATTATTGATAAAAAAAATAGTCGCAAGTAATGTAAAATATGCTATTTCGATATAATATTTAACGATGGGTACTTAAGGTTTCATATTGTACGGAAAGTTTTGCTGGAAAATATCAATTGGCAGTTTAATACAGCGTTTATTAAGCTACAGGTTTACATCAAAATAATTTGGTTTTGTTGGTTGCATAACATATGTATTATACTATTTCCGAGACTTAGAACGAGGAGATAAGAGTACGCGCCCAAAGGGTACGCAAAATTTAAGCGCGTAGGTACTCTTTGCCACATAGTTATTTATTATAATTGCTTGATAAAAATACCCTCAATTAATTTTTGAATATGACTTTCAGGATAACAAATCGTGCCTTGAAATTTACGCAAGAACTGCTAGACGAAGCTATACTTAGAATTAGCCGGCGGGAAAGCCAGCGTTCAGTTGCTATTGCAATGAACGAGTGCTCTCTAAGAAAAAGATTGAGATTAGGGACTACTCCAGTATCTTTGGGGCGTTTTAAACCAGTTTTTACTCCCGCTTAGGAAAAAGAATTGGCGGATCATATAAGGGATCTTGATAACCGATTTTATGGGTTGCGCATGAAATATTTGAAGTCGCTTGCATTCCAGTACGCTGAGTTAAATGAAATAAGCCATAGGTTTAATCCAGAAAAAAATGGCGGGTAAACACTGAGTTAAGGATTTTCCTAAGCGAAACTTATTATCTCTTAGAGCTCCCGAGAAAGTAAGTTTGGCTCGAGCTACTGGATTCAATAAAATCCAGTGCAACAGATTTTTTGATAATCTGAGACAATGTGAAAAAACAAAAGCACCAGCTCACCGTATTTTTAATATGGATGAAACAGGGATGTCGACGGTACCTAATAGAATGCCAAAGGTATTTGCGCCTAGAGGTAAAAGAACCGTTTCAAAATTAGTTGCAGCAGAAAGAGGGCAGTTAGTTACAGTTGTGTGCTGTATGGGTGCTTCGGGAGTTTGGATACCGCCAGCTCTTATCTTCCCACGCAAACGGATGAACGATGAACTCTTTTATGGATGTCCACCTGGAACTTTACAACTGGTAACTGAATCTTGTTATATGAATTCGGAGCTTTTTATAAAGTGGCTTAGACTACGTAAAATCATCAGAACAGGATCCTGTTGTTTTGATTCTCGACAATCATACCTCACATTGTACCCTTAAAGCAATTAATTTTTGTCGACATAACTTCATAGTTCTTCTATCGTTGCCGCCTCACGGGAGCCACAAAATGCAGCCCATCGATAAATGTTTTTTTGACCCTGTGAAATCTGCGTTCTCGAATGAATGTGACAAATGGATAATTCAAAACCCAGGTAGACCAGTCACTCTCAAACAAATGTCTAGCTTATTTCATGCAGTTTATTCTAAAGTTGCAACGATCCAGATTTGTGAAAAGGCATTTAGTACTACAGGATTGTACCCTTCTAACCCAGATGTGTTTACAGAGGAGGACTTCGCACCTTCAGAGGTTACCAGGGCCTGAAAATGTCATAGAAAATAATTTGAATAAAAAATCCTTACTATCGACTTCAATGGAGGATCATAGTGATGATGAAGACAATTTGCCTCTTTCGGTTTTGATAGATAGGTTACATAAAGAGCCTGTTACCCAGACAAAATGTACGATGCTAGTATCAAAACACCAATTAAGAACTCTTTTACTGATAGTAATTGTTTAAATAACACGATGTCAGATCCAGGATCTATTCAAGTCAGCCAAAAGATCGAAAATGTAAAGTTTAAACTGTTATCTTCTCCTGAATGTGATCTTGTCGTACCTGGCACATCTGGTGTGACTCCAAAAATGATCATACCTCTACCAAAGGCAAAACACGAACAAATTAGAAGTGGTCGTTCCAAAGAGTAATTATAACAACAACAATATTAATAATACCTAGATGCTTACCTATACTTTTAGTGTCTAATGTATTTTCATATTTTGTTTTAGGTCCGAAATATTATCATCTATGCCTTATAAAGATAAATTACAAGAATTTATTTCCCAAAATAAGAAGAGCGGCATTAAAAGGAACCTGACCATCGATAGCACTAAACAAAACATCACAGAGAAGAAGAAAATGCATTTGAAGACTATAAACATCATCAGCAATCAAGAAGATGCTGCCTGTCCTGGGTGCGAAGAAAAATATAAAAATATTCTTATGGTGGAGGTGATTGGCTTAAATGTGCAAGATGTAAGTCCTGGTGGCACGAAGATTGCTTGAACTATCTGGGGCAAAACAATTCTATTGTGACCTGTGCAATTAGGCGTTTCTTAAAAGTGTTTATGTTGCGTACTCTTTGGCAGCTGGAGCTAAGAGTACGCATTTGTATTTGTTTTTAAAAAGAGTTGTGTTTTTTTTTTAAGTAAAATAATTGCATTTGGAGTGTATTTTTTGTTAGTCAATAGAGTACATATTTGGCGACCCCTTAAATTTTTTTATTTATTTTTGTTCATTGCAGTTTTATTTAGAAAATAATATTAAGTGCGTACTGTTAGGCGCCTCTACCATAGATCTAGATACTACTTGTATAGATTTATGAACCCTTATTAGTAATAATAAGTAAAATATTGAAATAATTTTTATTTTCTTTTGTTGCTTTGTATGTGTACCTATGCATTTATTTTTTATTTTTATATAACTTTTGAAATACAATACGTTACTTTGTTTTTACTTAATACAATTTTGGCAAATATTTTTTAACCACATAGTGTCTGGCTGGACCGTGAACCGTGACTTGATCGATGGTATATCTAAAAAAAACGTCTAAAAAACTGGACTAAGGCAGAGCAGCAGACGAATGTCGTCGAATTAGCGGCAGCGTTTAAATATAACGCCACGGTCACGCCGCGCCGCGCTGCAATAGTTCGCCAATTCGCAGAGGCGGTTATCTCTTTATACAGACAGACCTATTCCTTAGTGTAGGAACGGGGTGAACCGTGATTTCTAGTAAGTTGTCACGGTGACCAACCGTTCCGAGTGCAGGCGCCGTGATAAATCACGGTACGTGAAATCACGATTCACCTCTAGTCGGCATGTATAAGGGCAAAAGTAACGAAACTCTCACGGACGACAACGGTTTGATCATTTTGGATGATGATGATAGAGTAAGAAAATGGAAAGATTACATGCAGTTCCTATACAACGACGAAGAGAGGGGAGATTTAGAAGAAAGGGCAGTTCAAATATTAGAAGTTACCAATGCCATTAGACAATTAAAGAGCAGTATGGCCGTAGAACCGGAAGAAGTCTGTGGCGACCTCCTGAAGCTGATACAGGAGGATCATCTGGACATTTTGACTGACCTCTTCAATCAAGTATATGATACCGGTGTGCTTCCGAGCGAATGGCTACGTTCAGCTTTTATTCCTATCCCGACGAAACCAACATCTTAAAAGCGCGAAGAATATAGATCAATATCCTTAATGAGTCACATACTGAAAATATTTCTAAAAGTCATTCATGTAAAAATGTATCCAAAACTTAAGCAGGATATAAGCGATACGCATTAGAGGAGGCCGAGGACGGTATCCTGATGAATGGTGTTCTCATTAATAACTTGAGGTACGCAGACGAACTGTTTTGCTTGCTGATACAGCTTACGGCCCACAAAGATTATATGGTCAAAGTGGTAGAGGTTTGCGAGTCATATAACATGCGCCTAAATACAAAGAAAACTAAGGTTAGGACAATATGCAAAAGTATGAGCAATGGCACGTTCTTTCAGGTTACCTAATGGCTCCCAGATCCAAACGGTACCATCTATTGAATAAAAACTAAGACCAGTCTAAGGAGATTATAATAAGAATAGAGAGAGTGCGTACTTTTTTAAAAAAAATGAGGACCTTGCTATGTAGCATGAAGCATAACCTCCATCTACGCACTCGCATCCTGAAATGTTGTGTGTTCACCACATCAATGTACGGTGTCGAGGCCTGGACTTTGACTGTCGCATTTGAAATGTGGTACTATCGACGAAAGCTTCAAATATCTTGGACACACCACGTAACAAATGCAACAGTTGTAATGTATGACCAAAGGAACAGAAGTGATGAGGACTGTCAAAGAGCGAAAATGTTCATACTTTGGTCATATAATGCGTAACGACAAGTATATCATTCTGCAGCTTATCCTGCAGGGAAAGATAGATGGCAAGAGAGGGCCTGAAAGAAGCCGAATATCATGACTTTGTAATTTGAGGCAGTGGACCGGGAAAACATCTGCCGATTTGTTCCGAGCTGCAGTCGACAAGATTAAATGGGCCAGAATGATCGCCAATGTCCACTGAGGATATGGCACAAGAAGAAGAAGAAGAAGAAGAAGATGTCCCTTATTATTACATACACGTGATTTACGTGAGTTTCCCTGCTCACTGAAGGGACATGCGAACCAGTGTACTAATACTATCCTTAAAAACAAATATCAAAAATTGGACAGGCGTATATTTGGTGCGTTTCTAACTTTTTTTTCTCATTATATAAGGGACTCTTTGCCTAATTAGTGCAACAATTAGGTTCATTTCGGTTTATATTTAACAGTTGCCCGTCTTGTAACTTTCTAAATTTCCAAGATTTTCGATTTGAATAAATAATATAAGCAAATTCAAGTTTAAATCCATTATATTACTTATTAAATAAAACGTAATATCTGCATACATTTCATGTCTATAGAGCAATATGAGTTTCTTACATTGTATTATTAGCCCCAAGTCATATTTCAGATTATAATAAGATCTTGCTCTAAATACTAAATATTATAGAGCATAAAATATAATCAGAGTAAAATATTTATACTTTAGTGCCCTATAAATATATGTTCATTTTATTGTGTAAAATCTTGGACTGGATACATAAAAGAGAACTATGTCGTTATATTTTTCAAATCAGCAGTATGTCGGTTTTAAGATTTTAACTAAAAGAGTATCGCAATGCCTGTGTTCAATTCTGACGTATTTATTTCAATCTTGGCGAAAGAAAACGCCCTATGCTGAATTGTAACTAATTAAAAAACTACAGATTATTTTTTGAATTGATCTCAATGCAGATAAGCATAACCATTATTTCAATTAATGTAAAGAAAAATATGTTAACGAATAGTCTATAAAAATAATGAGTACCTGACTTCTGAGTTTGAAGTAAAGTTATGAAAATGTCCGTTGAAAGAAGTATTGTGCGTATAATATGCTAAGACCCAATACAAGTTAATACAAGTTCTTAGCACTCCACGTGCATTCCACTCCTCGTATTAACGTCTTCAGAAGCGATGGGTATAAGTAAGTAAAAAAATCTATACTAAAACATTCATTCTATAAGTAAGCAGCTAAATTAAGCAGCCTAATAACCAACACTAACTCAAAACCATCACAGTCTGCCGTTCAGTTACGTCCGATAAACTAGTTTAGCTGGATGTGGAATAAAGTCCCATCTTCCATTTAACCTTATTTTACATTTAACTATTCTCATACTACATTTTTTCACATACAGTTTACTAAATTTAGATCTTCCATGGAATGAACCGGAGTAATTGCGGCACTTACCAGGCAAATCCAGACTTTGAAATTGATATAGAATATTTCTATTTTTTTTTGGCGAAATGAAGCTTAACATATTGGATCTTAATATCGAGTAACCAAACGAAATAACTTAAAAGGCAACTAGTAAAACCTTTTTTTTGCCTAAAAGCCATATTTACTTTTCCTGAAATTGTGGGGCAATTGTGGAACCCCCACATTTTTTCATATAATTCATATTGTAAACTTTTGCGGGTAAAAGTGGTATAAAGGAAAAAGGGTTGGAAAATATTTGTCTGAATTTGATATTGAAAAAGTAAAAATATTTAATTTTTAACAAATTAGTTTATGCAAAAACCTCAAAAAATATCACCCTTAATAAAAGCTTTTGGATACAAACTTATACCTATGTAGGTATAATGTTCCTATGCTAATATTCCTTACAAATTGCACAAAACGAACGAACGAACTTCTAACAAATCATAACTATTCAGGAAAAACATCCCTGCTACAACATTTTATAATAATACAAGGAAATATAAAATTTTAAAATAACCGCCTATGATCAAGAGGCTATTTTTCCACCACTAAAAGTCAGCTGGTCACAATTTTTTTATCGTAATTTTGCTTTGTCTTCAATGTTTGTTAGTAAATTCGTTTTTGTACTGTTAATCTCTTGAGATTTTTGGGCATAGCTACTTTTATCATAAACATAATATCACATTTTCCCGGAACGGTTAAAATTTGAAGGTGAACTTTTGAAGATAGCGACTTGAAATTTGGCATAGAGGTAGAGGTCCACAAACCCTCGAAGCCTATTGATTTTGGTTACGATCCGTTAATATACAGGGTGTGAAAACAGGACAAGTTACCGTTTTTTGGCATTTTTGTCCGTGAAACAAGGATAAAGATTTTTGTATGTCAAATGAAAGTATTCGGTAACACACGTATTTTTGTTCCTTTTGTACTGGGCATATAAGGTCACAAGGGTATTGACTTCATATCCTGTA
>MU185008.1:0-45963 GCA_016904865.1 Pissodes strobi | reverse complement strand
GTGATGTTCTTAATTCTCCTCAACCTATGAGAACCAAGCTGATTACACTTTGCTCTTTTGCTCTAATTGTTACCATTTTTGACTTATGAAGGAATTTTGTCAATACTACCACACTTAACGTAACTATTTTGATTATTTTTCCGGTGCAGGTTCGCATCCTATCGCGAAAACATTGTTTTTTTAATGAAAAAATTGTGGATTTTTTCTTCGAATAATTATTTATTATTTAAGATGCTACAGGGGTGAATAAAAAAATTTGTTATTCTTCTTAGAAGGAAATTACTGTTTCGCTCTCTTGGGAGGAAAGTATTATTTTGCTCCCTAAATTTAGGGAGCGAAAGCATATTTCCTATTTAGGGAGTATAAAAAATACTTTTATTTCCATTGCCACTAACAACTGCCTGCTGATAAAAAAAAGCAAAACTTTAAGGTCAAAACATAAAAAAAAGTTGTAAAAAATCGCAGGTTTATTCACGTTCGAATGAAAAAAGTATTATCGAGTTCCTTCCTTTTTAAAACTGGGGTTACATCCTAATATGCAACAAAAATTTTTGTTATGAATTGTAAAAACTCTACTTTGAAATCTTCGTTTTCGCACTTTTTTTATTTAGACGGAATATTATGAATTATGGGAAAGACTATACGTAGCTGAAGCCATTGTCTTATGCATATCGCAAAATACCGACGATGATAGTGACGACTCTATAACTGACAGGGACTTTGTGCCAAATTTTGAAGAAAACGTTAACTCATCTGATAACGATTCTGACTTGAGACTTGAACCAACATTAAAAATGCAGGCGGACGACGCCGCGCCGGTCGTGAGAGGAGAAATTCACTTTGGCATATGTTTTTGTATTTGAAATGTTTGAGCAAACCGGATCCAAAAATCAACTGAACTCCCACAAATTTTATTTATTTATTGACGGACAGCGCCTATTTAATAGATGTAAATACAAATATAACAAAATCACATTTAGTGCAACAAAATATACTTTCATCTAATATATTTAAAGAAAATTACAAGTAAAGCAAATTTTGCCCGTACGGATAAAGCAGCAAATAGCGCATTGTGGTCTGTGGAATGACATAGAGAAAAAACACTGTTTGATGTGTGCAACACGTTTTCCTTATTAAAGTTAAAAGGTAAGCAAGTAGAGATTTTAATTAAAAACAAACCTAACACCGGAGAGTCGTGTTTGCAATACTCGGCTCCGGGAGTGGAGTTCTATAGCGCCACCAGTTCTTACCAACTAATCTGGAAATGCTCCGCTGGTGTTGTACGGGGTTGTTAGGCACGCTTATCAAACAGAGAAACTCAATCTTAACTTAACAAGAAATCACAATCTAAAGTTACGTATCAATTTATTAGCTTCGAGGTTTTTTTTGAACAGCAACAATCTTACAGTGAAATTTTTGCAATTTAAAGGCAAAGGAAGGTCAAAAAACTATTAAGTAATTAATAATAGTGGTACAATATGATGATTGTACGTCTGTATGCCTTACACCTAAATGCTCTAAACACTACAATCCGAAGTGATCACTTTGGTTTACCTAAGCTTATTACATATACGTATGCGTGCGCTAGTAGCTGCACCAATTATAAATGTAGCGATAATAATATGTATTTATAAAAAGGCCACAATAATTATATCAATCGACTCCATAAACAAATGAATAAAGGAAGAATAAAATTATTAAAAGCTGTCTTAAAGCTTGGCTGTCAATGCTTGATTTATATTTAAAGATTAAGACCGATTATATCAATCAACCAGAAAAATAAATGAATAAATAAAATAATCTATCTTAAAGCTTGGCCGACAAGACTAGATTTATATTTAAATATTAAAAATGATTATTAATCGGCAAGAAAAATAAATGATTTAACGAAATTATGAAGGCTCTTTTTGAGGCACAATCTACAGTGCTAAATTCATAATAATTAAGCAAAAAGGTAAATAATACTAAGCTTCTGTACGATACCCCGTTAAATCCGGTCGAAGATCGGCGGTTGTTAAGACTGCCCAGCTCCACTGTACAGGCAAAATGGAGTACCTCGGGTGAAGGCGCCGGGCACCGGTAGCAAGAACCAGGTTCTGGCTTAGCCTCGGTGGTATAACTGGCAGAGGACTCGATAGCCCGGTGAGAAATCTGGCTGTAGTATAGCCCGGTGATAAAATCGGCTGTGGTATAGCCCGGTGATAAAACCCTGTAATAACCCAATACCAATTAGACGAAGCCTCTTATTTCAATGAAAAAAACTATAACCCCCCCTTGCATAGATATATTTTCTTTATAAAACAAATCCCTAAAAAATTATCAATGGATTTTCAATGATCATCAGCCAATAAAAGAAATACAGAAGGTACAAACAACTTGAATATAAAAAAAAGAAATAGGTATCACCCCTAAATAATATAAACTTCCATATACGATCAAAACTAAAGTCACATTAAAATAAAAATTCAGATATGATAAAAGGAAATAGGCAAAATATCTCATGGAATGCAATGCAAATGGTGGTCAATGTAAAAAAGGTTAAAACAGATAAGGCAATTAAATGGTTAAATTAGACAAAAAGAATTAGCAATAATTACCTGTCTTGAGTCGGAGGGTGGCTGGAGAAACAACGATCTCGATCTTGCAAGATGAGCTCGGAAAGTCTCTAGAAATAATGGAAAATAGCCATTGGCATCATGACGTCCACGTGTTTCACAAGCAATAGAAAAAAATTAGTTCGGAGCCAGCTAATCCAGGACGGTCGCGATTGCAACGACTCAAATGGCGCTTCTAAAAAGCTAGCCGCTAGGGCAGTATTAGATTTTCATTATATTATATTCGCAGTGAATTTAGATTCATAGCACAGCTTATTTTTAATAGACGGCTGAATTTAAAATGAATTCTTGCTTCAAAATCCATGACAAATTCGTCCGAAGCCACGGCTATCGTCCTAAAAAAGTCCGGAAATTTCGTATTTTTATACAATTTTGCCATTTAAAATCGTTTTTAAATGGATTTTAGACGATAAAAATGCGTATTTTTAATTAAACGAACTGTCAAAAGTATCATTCAGATGCCCGGACGTTTAAAACAATATTGAGTCATGGCCCTCTTCTAAAATTTGAAAAAATTTGGTTATTGAGTTTCCCAAATCAAGAGTTGCCGGCCCAAGATGACTAGCTAACTAATTAATAGGCATTTGTTTAGAAAGACCATTCGTGATTACACTTTTTTCGTTAATCAGGATGAAAATACAAAATATATTTCGATACCGTATAATCCTCAGTATACTAGAGGCCTCCAAAAAGTTTTTAAGGAAGTAGGTTTAAAATTAGTATACCAGACTCAGTTTAACATTAAGAAATTATTAGGTGGTCCAAAGGACAAAATTGAAATGTTAGAAAGAAGTGGAATATATGAAATTGGATGTATGGATTGCAACCAAAAATATGTTGGGCAAACTAGAAGATCTATACAAACGAGATTCAAAGAACATATAGCTCATTTAAAGTATGGCAGAACAGAAAAATCAAGTGTTGCCGAGCATGCTTTTGATAATAATCATAGAATAACAATTAAAAATTTAAAATTAATTCCTACAACTGATAGGAGATTATTAGACGCATATGAAAGTATGAAAATTATTAAATGTAAGAATAGTTTAAATAGAGATAGAGGGCCTATTCCGTATAGTCCATTGTATTGGTTGATCGAGCGTGACTAGTGGGATTCCAGGATTCTTTTTAGTTCCGCTTGATTAAGCAAGCAGTAGTATAAAAGAGAGTTAGGTAGACTTTAATTTTAGTCTTATTCATCTCCTGATGATGCTAGCATGGTTAGCGAAACACGCGTCGAGTGCAAAAATTCTGTTTCGGTATTGTGGATAAAACTCTGTTTTAGTGCATTTTGCCGAAGGTTCCAAACCCCAACACAGATATAGGATATGTCTACACATCAGTGTCTCGTTCGAGTACTAGCAGATAGCAGACTCGCTCATTTTTTTGTCTTATTTTACTCATTTAAATGCTCATTTATTCTTACGTAATCTAAATATTACGTCTTCTTTAGGAGGAAATCCTAAATACAACAATGTTGATAATACACATTAATATACAAGGTTTAGGTTAATGCACATTGGTCAGTCAAATACTTGATAACCCACTCATAACGACGGTACTAAAAATATAACAGCAATAATGTATATCAAATATAAATTTAAATTAGAAACGATGGTCAACATATAAGCTAGCAAACTGTTTTGACACTATTTAGACTAGTGTCTAGATATTAGGCATTTCAAACTCTCCTGACGGGTGCGTACGAGTCAGCAATACTTTTTAAAGTTGTTCTTTCTTGATTTTGGGCATGCCTTGGGTTGGTTTAGGTTGGTTTTGATTGGTTGCGCCCCCGCCCCGGGGCGAACGAAGCGGGCAAAGGGCCATGCGTGAAGTGAAATATTAGACATGCTAAAATAGTAAGCAAACGCTGTAAGCCCCGCCCAATTATCAGGAGAGCTTATATTGCCTGATCACTAGAAGCGAGTCTATTTAGCAGGTTTATCAAAAGTTTTCTCTTCGTTGGTTTGAAGCTAAAGGCATATCATGTAGAACTGAATCTCTGTACCAAACTAATTCAAAATGATGCAATAAATGACACTCAGCTTATCAATATCCGATCTTGAATTAATGGTATTTTGGTTCCTATTGATATGCATCATTTCTAAGAGCACTCTTTTTCTATAGTTTGGGATAGTTCAAATTATAATCAAGGTCGGTCCTGAAAGTGGCAAAGCCCAAGATCTTTTGCCAATGCGGCCGTCACTTTTGTGTTGTTTTAGTTTTTGTAACAGCATGGTAAGTAGTAAGATTCTTGGCATCTGCCTCACTAATTTGTTTTTGTGTTTTTATTGATTTCATTAATTCATTTATTGTTCTTTGATTTCCCGGATTCGGATCTTTCCTTATTGGTTTTGCCTGCAAAATGCATATACCGGGTTTTTCTTTTAAACATTTTTTCGTTTTAAAGAATAACGGCAGGAGAGGCGTAATTTATTAGACATTAGATTTAGCTTTTAAATTAGTTACATTATTGGTAAGTTGCGTCCTCAGAATATTTTTCTTCAGGAAATATGCGAATAATATCCTCCACGTTACCTGTCGGTATTTATTAATATGTAACTGTTTTTCCATCCGAGATATATCAACAAGGACAGAAAATCAGCGATATGATTTGGAATATTATCATTAGAGAGATCCTTGAACCATTTTTTGCAGTCTATGAACAGCTTTATATTTTTATTTTGATGTTCCTTTAAATTCTTAAACTTATTACTACTGAGTCTCTTTTTATCATTAAAGTTCTTATTAAAATTTAATTCTAATCTTCGTATGTATTTAATGAACATATATTGTGGGAGATCATTTTTTAATTGATCTTAAAATCTAGTAATTAAATAATTTAATTTTTTAATAGCATCATAACATGCCTTTATTGCCAAGTTTAAATTCTCTCTAGTGAATTTGCTTACCTGTCCGCTCATAGCACCCAGTAGTACATTGAGAACACGCCATATTATCTTGATAATGATTATTTAGTAAACGTCGGCGAAGTACGAAGTACGTCTGCTGTATTTTAAATAGAAAAAGTAATAGCTTTTTTGTGAATGTAATAAAAATTTGAAATATGCTTTTATATTAACGCTTAGTGCAGAATTTTAAATTTAATTTTGACTCAATTTTAAACTTCTGATTGTTTTTTTTTATATAATTATTGTCTAATAAGTGTGTGATGTTTGCATATTTAACTCCACGTTAACGTTAGTTAAAAGTGACTTTATTTGTTTTTGCAGGTGCCAACAAATTTTTAATCAAAAATATGATTTAATTAACCTTCTTCGGTCCATCTTTGGACATAGACCTTCTCCACACTTTTCCATTCTTCCCTGTTTGTCGCCATGTTCATCCATCTTGTTCCAACATGTTTCCTCAGGTAATCTGCACACCTTATGTGGAGTCTTCCCCTATCTCTTTTATTTCCCAGCGGTTTTCAGTTTAGAATATTTTTGTTCCATCGGTTCGCGAATTTTCATTTTGATTTTTCTACCTCTCTTTTAACATCTCTTACTGTTGTTTTATTTCTTATCCATTCAGTTCTCTTTCTCAGTGATACATGTAACATTTGTCTATTCATTGATCTTTGTGCTTTTGTTACTTTTTCCATGCTTTTCTGTGTGTTGAGATCGATAGGTGAGAACGAGGAGTACACATTGATTAGATACTTCAGTTTTAAATTATTACGGATCTTTTGTTTTTTAGGATGTAGCTTAATTTTTCGAATGCTGCTCAACCTAATCTGACTCATCTCTTGATTTCTGCTGTTTGGTTTCCTTAGTCTAGATTAATTTTGTCCCAGATATATGGATTCATCTGCTTGTTCTATTTTCTTCTTGGACCAATATGATTATGATGTCTTCATCGGTGTTCGTCTTGGTTTTGATCTTGGTGTAGATTATGTTAAGGCCTACGTTTTTGGCTGCTGTATCTAGTTCTACTGATCGTGTCAAGGCGGAGTATTTTTATTAGTAATTAATATGCGGAATATTAATTTAGTAATAATTATTATTTTAAATTTGTCTAAAAACTGAAATATCCCCTGGTATTTTACAAAAACAGAGTGAAAAACTTGCGGGATATTATCCAATATTTTTATTTTAGTTATTATTATTTGTAACGTAACAAATATGCCCTCATACCATAACACCAGGCAACGTTGGCACCTAAACAAAACTTTGAAAGGATAAAAGGAAATATATTTAATTGCCAAGATATACGCAGTAAAAAATGTAACTACCACTGACAAGGCAAAAATTAAAATATTACGCTTTTGATATAAAAGTATCGGTTACTCCTTTCCTAATTAGTTATAACAACTAAACCTAAATGCATAGGTCACAAGTAAACATTCTTGATTTTTTTCAACTCCCGCACGGCCCGTATGGTACCTACCAGCTAAAGCATTGCTGACGTCACCTTTTGTGCATTTTGAATACAGTCCATTGCAAGAAATGCTTGCCACATCACTGCCGTTGTCTTCTTCGAAAGGTTCTTTCTCAAGATCACACTCTTCTTCTAGGGTTCTTCATTTCGCTTTTTTTTGCTGAAATACGTCCCCTTTCCCTAGCTTTCTATTTTCCTTCTTCTATATCAGGAGTACTGTTCAAAATGGCATGACCACGTTGCTAACATCGCAAAATCAGCCTCGCAGAAGTTTAGTGCGCTGATTCGTAACAAAAAACTGTATACACCGCAGCAGCTGCTTTTGCTCTACAAAGCGCAAATAAGATGGTGCTTAGAATATTGCTCACACATCTGAGGTGCCGCACCGAAGCACACCCTAAAGCTGTTGGATTCCATTCAGAAGAGAGCTGTGCGTCTCGTTGGCGACCCGGAGTTGTCCCGGGATCTGGATAGACACCGCAGACATGTGGCCGAGATATTTCTGTTTTACAGATATTTTCACGGCAGATGTTCCCAGGACTTGGCCTGCCTCATCCCGCCCCCAGCAACGCCTGTCAGACAGTCACGACTGACGGCAAGAGCGCACTCGTTCGTTGTACAACTGGAAAAACCTAGAACATCGCTTTACAAGGACTCCTTTGTCTGGCGAACTGCATCGCTGTGGAACTCACTCCCAGGACATCTGTGTCCCATAAATTACAGCCTACAGCTATTCAAGAATCGTGTCAATCAACATCTTCGGGCACACACTTCTCGTCGAGTGCCGGAGGATCTCCCTTTAGTGTGTGCGTCATTGCCATAAAAAATCACTAAATAATTCACCAGCTTGGTCGTAATAAGTGGTAAGGTAACAAATAGCTGCAAGCGATGTGTGCAGTGAGCTGGGAAATAGAATAATATGATATTATTTTCTCTTGCATATGTCAGTGTCTCAAAGTATTACTATGCCCGTTGAATAGAAGTAATTTTTTCCTTGTGACGAAGTAGTATAACTTTTCCATTCTGATTTTTTTAATCCATCCGTTTTTCTGAGCCAGTCCTATCGTACTTGTTCGAGCCAGATCAATGACTTAATTTTTCATGTTCTTTTGTGGGAAAATCATTGCTGGTAGTATAACGTGTCCTGCAGTATTCATACAACACAAAACTGTTCGTTTCCCTATAGATTATATTTTTTGTCAACTTCTGTATTTGTCGGTGGTTTGATTTTACACCCACTTGTAGTAATAAAAACATGCCTAAATTAATTCCAAAATTCCCATATATTTCCAAGGAAAAAAATGCAAATCATAAGAAAGGCATCTTTTATACAACCTTCAGTTTAGCTGTGAATTTACCCATTTCATAATTTTCTGCCATTCGCACTTAGTGCGTAATATGCGCTATAAATTACATCTTATAAAGAACTCTCAGATATATTTGCAGATATAGATTTTGATCAGTTTGAAAAAAGTTGCCAAAAAGTTCAGTTTATTTGTGAAACTTTTTATCAGATTCTTATTGAATATTCAATGCGTGACCTCTTTGGTCATGGCACTAGAGTTTAAATCACAGAAGTGCTAATTAAGTGCTGAAAAAGTTAAATAACTTGAAAATGCTTGACGTGTCCATTAACAAATCTGCCCCGTTGTCAAAAGCGAGAAATTTAAAAATTAAAATGATTATAATATAATAATACTGTTACGTTTTTCCCGTGGGTTTTTAACAGAATTATAACTTTTCTATTTTCAACTAATAGTCTCTTTATTATCTACCACTGTATACAATTGAACTCACTAAACTAGTCTTATAATTTTCCAACTAATATCTCTTTACACTTTAACACTCAATGATTAACTAACTAACTAACTGACTTTCGGCTTAGGTCTGCTCCTTATATATAATCTCAAATCTATCACGAATATTCGGGAAGTATTCAGAGGCCACTCTATATGATCATCGCCCATCGAGATAATTCCAGTGCACCTGCATATTCGCGGCCGGCCGGGCGGCGATAACTCATAAGCTAGTTTTACACTTATCCAAGTTCATGTCAAATAACTTTGACAAGGCGGCCTTGAATGAATTTCGCAAATGTAATGCGGGACTTTGATATCAAATAACTTCAAGGTCGCCTTGTCAAAGTTCTTTGATGAAATTAGAACATGTCCAATTTTTCATCAAATATTTGATCAAATTCGGGGGTACCAACATACACACATTAAAACCAGCCGCAATAATTATAGCTAGAGCTGCAGCTTTATTTGTGTTTAAAGCTGTATGTTTCTTCATTATTATATGACAACACAATAATCTAATTTATCAGGTCAAAATATCCAATTTAGCATAACCTAAAAATGTGGTAAGTTGTCAGTTGGTAACAGTTTAGAAACGTCATTCGCGTCAACGAAATTCACAAGTGTAAAACGGTGCCGTCAAATTTTGTCTTCATCCTATAAATTGTACAATAACTTTGATCAAAGTTCTTTGACATGAACTTGGATAAGTGTAAAACTAGCTATACAGACAGAGAAGCGGTACAACAATGCTAGTTCTATAGGGTAGCACAAAAACGTTCTTATGGTTTTTAGTCGTGACAATACTAAATATAATTGTAGCGTTCAGAGTAGCAAAATAGTAGAAAGCTCCTGCACTTGCAAGTTTCAATTTGAACTTTGATAAGGATCAATTCATGTCATTTAATTACTAGTTTGTTAGGTTTATGTGATAATAAGATGGTGCTAGGAAAATAATTGTTTTGCTTTTACGGTACTGTATATAAGTAAGTGGTATGTTTTTGAAAAAGATCAATGATTTTCGTTTAATGAGTTGTTTAATTTTTAGATGTCCTTTATAGCACCAGCTTTTAGCAAACACAGCCAATATTAATCTTTATTTAATAATATTGAAGCGTTTTCTTTAATTTCATGTTTTTGTTTAAATGGTCTGTTTGCCAAGATAATTCGAGCTTTCCATTGTATTCTGGGATTGTTATTATGCATGTTGACAAATATGTGATTTACTAATTTAGTATTTTTAACGTAAGTTTGCTGTTTTTTGTTAATTGTTTACAGCAGGGATCTTCAACCTTTTGTCATTCTGTCAACCGCAGGCCCGCAATGTAAAGATTTTTAAAGATGTGTATAAAAAACACTGTTTAATAAGATTCCTGGTATTGTTTATGTTTACCAAATTTCTTAGGGTGTAGCGTTATTTTGGACGTACGCCCTCAACCTATTTTGGACGCACGCCCCCAAACTATCGCCCATTTGCCTTGCTTCCAATAATCTCTAAAGTCATGGAACGTGTAGTCAATCAGCAACTACTCAAGTACCTTGAGAACAACAGAATAATCAGCGATAATCAATACGGCTTTCGCAAAGAGAGATCGACAGGAGATATATTGGCCTATGTCGCTCATATATGGAGTAGGGCAATTGAGAACTACGCAGAGTCTCGAGCAATTGCGTTAGATATTTCGAAGGCATTTGACAGAGTTTGGCATGACGGACTGCTCACCAAACTGCCGTTCTTCGGCCTGGCATCCTCTCTCTGCAGCTGGCTTGTCAGGTTCCTTAAGAACCCGATTTTTAACGAGGGCGTGCTTCAGGGCGCAATACTTTCACCAACTCTGTTCCTTATCTATATTAATGACCTGCTGACGGAAACGAATAATCCTGTTTACAGTTTTGCAGATGACAGTACCTTTGTCTCCCACTTTAGATCAGAAAAACCTTTACCAGCGACTGAGACTTATCACCGCAGACAGGAGCAGATTACAGCAATTAATCAAGACCTGGAGAAAGTTCAGACTTGGGGTGACCGAAATTTGGTTTAGTTCAATGCAGCAAAGCCCCAAGCAGCCACGTTTACCAAGATGGCCAATACAGCGTGCCCTGACATCATTATGGCAGGATCGACCATTCCTTCATCCTCGTCAATCGAACTACTGGGTGTCTCGGCCAACAACGGTCGGCGACCAGTGGAATCTAGATAGTGTGGAATACCGCAGACATGTGACCGATATGTCCCTGTTTTGCAGATACTTTCACGGTAGAAGTTCCCGGGATTTGGCCCACCTAGAACATCGCTTTACAAGAACTCCTTTATCTGGCGCACTGTATCACTGTGGAACTCACTCCCAGGACATCTGTTTCCCCCTAATCACAACCTACAACTATTCAAGAGCCGTGTCAACAAACATCTTCTCACACACACCACTCGTCGAGCGCCATAGGATTTCCCTTTAGTGTGTGTGCCACCGCCATAAAAAAAAATTGGCATGTTTGATTGGAGGAAACAATTGCTCACATACAGAGGTGATTCCAAACAATTACATCATTTTCAAAACATGAAGTCAAATACTTGCAAATTTATTTTTGTCAATATATGTATTTGGGGTAAAAATTAAAAAGGTCCAAATTGAATTTTTCTTTTCGGAAGTAATTGCACAAGTGCATCAAAATTACCGATAATTTTGCACGACAGCGTGTTGTCTAAGAACTGCATGAGTTCATTTTCATATTTTGAGAAAGGGCCCGACACCGAAGGTGGAGGGCTCTTTTTCAAAATGACCGAATGCTGTTTTTTTAAGACAACACGCTTCGAATGCAAAATTATCTGGTTATTTTTATGCACGAGTGTAATTCGGGGGAATATTTCCCGAATCAGGACATGGTTTCAAAAAATACATTTTTATTCTCATTTTTTAATTCAAAAACGTACATGTAACTGTAAACAAAAGAAAGGGACGCAAAAATTCGATTTTTTTAATCCAACACGAGACATTTTTAATAATATATATTCACTTGACTTTGACGTTATTTATAAATTGTCGCTGTCATCGTAAGTTTACAATGGAATTACTATAGATACGTACGATGCAATTATCGCTGTGCTCTTTCGGTTTCTACAATGCAATTATCGCTGTAATTTTCCGAGAATTGCACTCCTCTAATGGGATTTTTTATACATGAGGGAAATATTCATTCAGTACTGCACCGTAGATCTATGAGATCCCATTAAAAATTTCTTGGAACATCTTGAACAAGTGCACTGAAAAGTATCTGGAAGAAGTTTATTAAATTTTCATTTTTCCGGGAACCTCGATGTAAATTCTTTTGTAAGTCAGTTAGATAAATATTTGTCCATCTCACTATAATTACAAGTTGACAAGTTCGGGATGTGCGTCAAATCTTATTTCGAGGCTGCAGTTTTCACAGATTGAGTTTAGTTTCAAAGGGACTTTTATTATCATAAAAGTTGTTTTTAATTTCCTTGGCTTTTAACCGCCCATTCAGCTCGCTCAGATGCAAGGTCAGAATAGTCAGGAATCCAAAATCAGTGAACTATTTCTTGGTCATCGAAGATGGTAGTAGGCCTACCCTTGTCAGCCACGAAGGTTTTAATTGCTTCTTTGAGATCGAATATTTTTCCTCTACTAAGCCAACAGACGTCTGAAAATTTTCCCATACTCTGCATAAACATCGGACATGAAATTTTTGAATTATCGGTTGACTGAATGTCCTCGAGACCCGATGAAATATACCATCTTTATAATTCCTCTCATAACATGGACAAAATTAATTTTTGTTACACATAAATTTTGTCGGGGTAAACAAAACGATATTGCATTAAAATAAAGTCGGATTTGCTATTTCTTTATTAAGGTTGAAAGTCCTTCATTTTTCTCAACTATAGCTGGTGCCCTATCTGTTATAAAATAAAAATAAAATATTTATTTACGGACAAGCCATTTTACAAATTACAAGAAAAAAATAGAAATACGTTAAAATAACAAAGGACACATGTACGAGGTGTGAACATAAAAATACAATTTAAAAGTCATATTTCAACAACTGACCCAAGTAGGTCCCAAAGCTCTTAATTTCCTCTTAAACTGAGATATTGAGGTCTTAAATATATCTATTGACTTAGGTAAACCGTTAGCCTCTCTGCACATTCGTGAAAGTGGACAGAAGAATCCATAATTGGTTCCATGATATGATATATGGAACAACGCAGACTGCCTGGTATATCTCACTGGCACATGCAATCCAACTGCACCCAACAATGATGAGCAATCCACGAGGCCATCAAACAGCCTATGGAGAAAACAGAGGTCATTGTTTATCCTGCGCTGCTCCAAACTTTCTAGACCCAATAATGCGCACAGATCACCATAATCAATATGCTCAACTGGAATACTCATCTTATATGCTATATGCCTCAGGAACCGCCTCTGTACCCTGTCAATTAAATCAATAAAACATTTATAGTATGGTGACCATATACAACTGGCGTACTCCAGAATAGATCTAACTACAGCACAATAGACACTCTTCAGAGCATAAATATTCTTAAAGTCCCTCAAAGTTCTAAAAACAAAACCCAACAGTTTCATTGCTTTATTGCACATATTTTGGACGTGCGTTGAGAAACCTAAGTCGTAACTAAACGTTACGCCTAGGTCTTTAATTTCATTGACACGTTGCAACAGCTCTTCTCTAATTTTATACTGAAAGGCTATAGGCCTTTGTTTCTTCGAAAAACTAATAACCCTACATTTATCAATGTTCAAATTTAAATGATTCACTTGACACCAAACTATAAAACTATTTACATCCCTTTGCAAATCAATACAGTCACTCATTGACCTTACAACCTTAAATATTTTTAAGTCATCAGCATATTTCAATTTATCACTAAAACTTATACAATCATCTGCATCATTAATAAAAGAGTCAAATAAAACTGGGGAGAGGTGTCCTCCTTGAGGTAAGCCTGAGTGAACTATTATGGGATCAGAAACAAAATTTTTGACTTTAACAATCAGCCGTCTCCCCTCTAAGAAACTTCTCAACCAAGCCAACAGGCTACTACTGACACCTAAGGCATCTAATTTTTTTAATAATATATTTACATCCACTCTATCGAAGGCTTTGCTAAAATCAGTATATATAGTATCTATTTGATAATGGTCTTCGACTGCTTTTATGATTTGGTGTTGGTATACTAACAAGTTACTGATGGTAGACTTTCCCTTTACAAAGCCGTGTTGGGTTGGTGAGAGTAGACTCGAGAGCAAGGGAGATATTTTTGATGTTACTAGTGAATCCAACATTTTAGGTATAACAGATACCTTACAAATTGCCCTATAATTTGCAATATTGGTCCTATCCCCAGTTTTAAATATTGGCCTAATAAAGCTTACTTTCCACATATCTGGGAAAACAGAAGTTGACATTGATAAATTGAATAACATACATAATGGATGAACTAGGGTACATTTAGTATTTTTTATAAAAGAAGTTGGTACCTCATCAGGGCCACATGGCAAATTCTCATTTAGTTCCTCCATACAGTTAAATACCTCAATTATATCAAACTGACAACCAGGTATGTACGCAGTTTTTGCATAGGTGCAAGTCACAACACTAGGATCATGCCGAACATATGCCTCTGAGAAGTGCTGAGCAAAAAGATTTACAATAACCTGTGGAGAGTCACTTTTTTGTTCTCTATAAGACATGCATTTTGGTAGCTCATAATTGCCTCTCTTAGAGTTAATGTAATTCCAAAACTCTTTCTTTGATTGGACATTGTTTTCCAGATTCGATATATATTGCGAGTGACAATCTTGAGCCATCAACCTAGATTTTGCTCGAAGTTGAGCAAATTTCGAATAGTCATTCGCTGAAAGAGACCCTTGAAAGTCTTTATGAGCAATTTTCTTTAAAAAATGTTAGACTTTAATTCATTTGAGAACCAAGTAGGAAATTTCAAATTTTTTGCTCTTCTCTTTGGCACAAATAACTCAATCGCGCTATAAACTATAAAATAAAAGCTATCCACGCAAGCATTAATCTCATTATTTAGGAATATTGCATTCCAGTCTACATAGGATAAAAACGAATTAATTCCGACATAATCAGCCAATTTATAATTGTAATAGACATAATCATACTGCATATTATCCGTAACAAGATTCATATTAAAACTAAATACTAATGCAGGATGATGCATGTCACAGCCAAGTAAAGGAAAATCAGCGGCAGATACATTACAAACTCCTGCGTTGCTGAAAATTAAGTCAAGAAAAGTACCATTGGCATTAGCAATTGAATTGACCTGCTTCAAACTATAAAAAGCCATACAGTCAGACACACAAGTAACCTGCTGATTACATATACCCTGTGGAGTTGCCCCAAGTTCGTCATTTACCCACATCACCCCAGGAAGATTATAGTCACCACACAGGAAAATTTCAGTAGTATCAGCGACATCATCCTGAAGCACATGGGACACTGACATTCAGTAATCCTCGTAAATCTCAACTGGCGAAGCGGGAGGAACACTGCCCATTATAATTTTTTTAGATCCTTGAACATTTATAGATACAAAAAGATGTTCAACAGTATTAAAAGGCGATTTCAATTGACTTGCCGACAAAGTATTTTTTACGGCAATTAGAACCCCACCACCTCTGGTCTTTGTACTTGTATCAATAGAACGGTCACACCTAAAGATCTGATAGTTATCTAAACCCAGTTCATTATTGTTCAAATCCTGACATAAAAATGTCTCTGTAAAAATAAGTACATCATAATTTTCTGTTCTTACCGAGCATGTCAACCTAGTAATCTTGGTGTTCAGGCCTCTGACGTTCTGATAGTAGCACGACAAGTTGTTAGTTTTTACTTGCCTTCTCGAATAGGCTGCTGTTTCCTGTAAAAATTCTGCCTTGGATGTGATTTTCTCAGATCCCTATTTCCGTAAAAAATAAAAGGTTTTATTGTTGTATCCTCCGGCCATAACGCTGAATCATAAACTTTCTCAGAATAGGTAGGCTCCACAGACAGCTTAAATGAAGCACAGTGTTGGGCTCTGGACTTTAGCTTCTCGCATGTCAAGGTCGGTATGCTGTGTTCTTTTAGATGATCCACAAGCTGCTCCTCCGTAGTATCCACTTCTAGATTATTTACATAGAACCATGTCTGTTTCTTGGCAGCCGTTAGCCTGGTTTGGTTCTTGCTAGTGCCTTTAATGCCATTAGAAGTTCCTCCCTTTCCTTCAGTAGTCGCTTGTTTTTAGCGCCTTTCTGTAAAATGCCAGCAGCTTTATCAACTGCTACAGCTACTGCTGTCTCAGAGATTTTAGGAACCTCTCTTTGGATGGGTTGCTTATCACACAGAAATCTGACAAGTTCCTTATTTGAGTCTTTGATAACATTGGCCATATTATGTAGCTGTTCTGAAATAACTTTTGATTGACTGCCAAGTTAATTGACTCGCTAGAACATATTGTTTTCAAAATTAATAAGAACCAACTAAACTGGTCAACATAAAGTTCAGTCCATTCAATTTTTAGCCTTATTTTCAAACTGCTGTAACTTTTTTAAAAATAAAGTTTTTTGAACGTGGTTTGCGGATTTTAAAAGCGCGTTTTTTTGGGATTAAGCTACATGCCATAAATTTTCAGTAGTATTGATATTATCATGATATACGGGGTGATCAATAAAGTAATGCAAAAAATCAAAAAGTTTGTGTGTGTGCCATTTCAGCAGTAATTTTTTTTAGACATTACAATATAGGTTGTTACTAAGGTAATATCAATATCTCTGGACGTTTTTGCCAGCTTTTGGATTAAAGCCCTTAGAAGCCTCTTAGATACACTACTAAACAACAAATTTTAGCAACAACATTTTTAAAATGCTATAACTGGAAAACGAAATGACGGATTTTTACGAGCATTTCAGATTCGGAAAGCCTATTTCATGTAGATTTTTTTACGACTTAAGCACTTTACGGAGGGTTACAGTTTTCACATTATACGGGGCCAACAATATACAAATACGTATCTAACACCGATATCTTAAGTATAGGGTAAATGATTGGGCGCTAAAGGAACATTATGCATTTGTTTTCAAATATTTCAATTTGAAGTTCAAAAAAGAAAGGAAAGAGCCCTTGTTTAAGGTTTATTGGATTTTTAAAAACAATAAATACACAGATTATCGTTTCTTATTTCCCAATCCTTATTTTTTATATGAATAAACATAACATACAACACAACTAATAGGACTAATAAACAAATAATCTCCTAATAGTGTGTAGGTGTGGAGTCTACGTCTTACGGTTTGCGAGGATATCCTTAAGCCACTTGCTGCTTGAAAGCTTCGGCAGTTTTGGGTGATAGCTTTTTGAGATACAACTCTTTAAAGGTCGCAAAGCAGGCCTAAATTTCGAGCTAACTTTGAGAGCCATTTCAGACTCAACGGCGCCACCTACCGGAGATTTTCTTGCTCTTGCATCAGCGAAAAGCTACAACATTTCTCTTGCCCAAAGGTTCTATAACTTTTTCTCTAAATTGGGGTAAAAAGTTCTAACGATTGTAAAATTTGGCCTTTTTGAGTTAGTAGATACGTATTTGTTTATTGTTGGCCCCGTATAATGTGAAAACTGTAACCCTCCGTAAAGGGCTTAGGTCATAAAAAATCTACATGAAATAGGCTTTCCGAATCTGAAATGCTCGTAAGAATCCGTCATTTCGTTTTCCAGTTAAAGCATTTTAAAAATGTTGTTGCCAAAATTTGTTGTTTAGTAGTGTATCTAAGGCCAAAGGGCTTTAATCCAAAAACTGGCAAAAACGTCCAGAGATATTGATATTACCTTGGTAACAACCCATATTGTAATGTCTAAAAAAATTACTGCTGATATGGCACACACACAAACTTTTTGATTTTTTGCATTACTTTATTGATCACCCCGTATATCATGATAATATTAATACTACTGAAAATGTATGGCATTTAGCTTAATCCCAAAAAACGCGCTTTCAAAATCCGTAAACCACGTTCAAAAAACTTTATTTTTAAAAAAGTTACAGCAGTTTCAAAATATGGCTAAAAATTGAATGGACCGAACTTTATGTTGACCAGTTTATATTTTCGAAATCTCACTTTACCCTTGGATTTTACTTCGGCGAGGTTCATTTTTGTTATATATTTTGATACGACATGAAGTAGTGAACTTATTCATTCCTAAAATTTCGCATCATTATTTTTCAACCGTGTTTAACTTTTTAAATTTAGGCAAACAGCTTTAGAGAAGATATTGTGTACTATATTTTAGAGCCAGCTTTATTTTTATTTAAATGATATATTTTTTTGTGATTTAACTGATATTTGATCGATAATAATTTTTTCTCCGATTGACAGCAAATATTAATTTTGCAGACACATATCAATCAGCAAAGTATTACTTTTCCTGTCCAGGCAGCAAAGTAAGTACTTTGCTGCCTAGGCAGCAAAGTGATTAGTCTCCATGGGAATAAAACGTTTGACATAAGTTGTCAAACTATTATAATTATTATGGACATATACATTTCCATAGCAACCAACCGTTCCAACAATTGCGATTTCCATCAAATTTTGTCTTAATTTATCACTACAGGAAAAATAAAAAGATTGTGGGAATTGTAATAAATTGCAAATATACAATATACATATATCATTATAAACAATCGGAGAAAAAATTATATGTTCAACTCGGCAGCAAAGTAGATTGACTGCCTTAGCTGAATTCCTAGCCTCGCTACGCTCGGCTATGAACTATCAGCCGCGGCAGTCAATCTACTACTTTGCTGCCTAGTAAAACAAATAACTATTTTTCATACGAGCATGAGGAATGTCAACATTCTCTACTTCAAAATAAGTGCGGAAAGTTTAACTTCTCGACACCAGTGCCTGAAATACTTACATTTCATTTGTACCAAGGGCGTAAAATGCTACTTTTACTCTTCGCCACAGATGCAGACAATGTTTCTTTTCTATTTTGGTATCATAAAGAAGTCTTTTCGATACGCAAAGTAGTGTCGCAAAGAAGCTCTTTTCGACACTACTTTTGTTGACTGTTTGCTATGATATTAACAAAATTGTAACAAGCAAATTTTGGAGAGGCGACGTGCGACGTTCAAATAGGCGAGGACGTGACAACCCTGGAAGGCGAATGGCGCAATAGGAGAATCTAGTCATTGCGTTATATAATACGGAGTATACAGTGTGGCCCAAATTGGGTATACATGTATGGGTATCTTGGAAACTATAAGAGATAGAAAATCGATTAAATGGGGAAAGTTTTAGGTCATTCAATTCCCAATTCAATGCCGTTTTGATAACGATTTGATCTTTTTTCGTTTTTGAGATATTTTGAAAAAAACAAAAAGTTGTATTTTCGAAAAAGCGCTGTATTTTTTTTATTTAAAGATATTTTTAAAATCTGTAAAAACATTGTTAGGACAACTTTTTATGCTCGATGCACCCATGTATTCAGTTTTTAGTTCTGACGTTTTGGTTATGAGAAACCAGCATCAACTTCTTTTTTTCTTATGGCGGCCATTTTGTTTTTTAGCACATTTAAAAAGAACTTTTTTTTTCCCTTTCTTGTGATGTATAACACTTCATAAAAATATTTTAATTTTATATCAGAAAACGACAAATTTAATTTTTAGCTGGGTTGGCCATGACTGCGGAGGCCATTTGCGGTACAAAACAAATATTGCTAGTGTTTCATAGTTATTTTACTGAAAAATATACGAAATATTGATCAGACAAACATCGAATTTAACTTTTCATTTTTAGTAATTTTTGTTTTTATTAATATTTGTTAAAAGGTAAGTTTAATATTAGCTGCCCTGCCAAACATCATTAAAAAAATATCAATATGTTAAGAATGTTATATTAAATGCAATAGGAATACAAGTGTAGCACCGCCAGTTATTTGGAACTCAATCCTGACAGTCAACACTCAAGACTCAAGCCTTAAGACAAGTCTGTTATGAACCTATGAAATTATAGAAGCCTTGGGAAGCCATGTGACCAAAGGACAAAATAATATTGAAACAATATTGAGTTGGCTTTAGCAACAGTTGCTACGGAGGGCGGTTGCCGTACAAAACAATATTTGCTATTAATTTCCAAACTATCGTTCTAAATATACGTATCTGTTTCTGTTCATAACTGCTTACATTACAACTTACTACTATTTACATACCCAAACTAACTAATCTAACCACGCGAAACCGGCTAGACCCCACCACCTCGTCCCGCTCGAGGACCCAGCTACCGCCGATGCATACGCATACACAGTTGTTCACGGTATTTGACGGTACAAAGTACAAAGTTTACAGAATATGCAGGTATCTGCCGCACGCTTGTGATCTCAATGCATTAAAGTTTCGACAGTGAGTGAGGCAACTTATATTTATTCTGTAAACTTTGCCCAAAGATTACACCGAGGGGTGTAATATCCGGGGACCTAGCTGGCCAATTTACAGGACCCCGGTTTGATATAACATTATTTAATTGTAAATGAATGGTCCTATAAGTTGATTATCTAAAAACAAATTATACTATTTGACTTTGTAAATATTTTGCGGACTGTGTAGACTTACCGTACACACCACACCAGACATTAAACCCAAATCTTACTTGTGGCCTACGTTCTGCCACTTGGTGAGGATTATGAGTGGCCCAAAAATGGATATTCACCATAATGAATGCTCCGCAGTTGCTGAAAAACGTTTCGTCGGTCCAAATAATCTTCATACTGAAATTGGGGTTTTCTTGACATTGGTTTACAAACCAGTTTGAAAATCATAATCGCCTTGGGTCTGTTTCCTTTAAAACTTGAACAATAGTAGGTTTATAAGGACGATATTTGTTTTCTTTAAAGACTGTTTGAATAGTAGTTCTTGGTATAAGTATTTCCCTCGCACGTACTCTCGTCGACGTCGTCGGGTTCGCATTACAATATCCTTAATGTCATCGTCGTGAGCTTGATTGTCCTTCTGATATTTCTTTGGCGTTGGTACTTCAAAGCTTCCATAATTTTTTGGGTTCAGGTCAAGCCTCGCGAATAGTCTTAGCTGTTGCCTCTCAGGATACAGGTCCAAATAATCGGCGGTGGCAATTCTAATATGGCATATTTTTCTTCACTGGCATATCGCGTGGCGATATTTAGAAATCAAAATTTATGAAAATTTAAACAAAAACTACCAAATAGAGTTTTGACTGAATAATGTCACTTTTCAGTAAAATGACTTAAATGCTGCGGAATCACCATAGCCACACTATCATTTATTACGGCAAATGCCCTCCGCAGTCATGGCCAACTCAGTTAAAAATTAACTTTGTCGTTTTTTGACATAAAAATAAAATATTTTTATAAAGTGTTATACATGATAAGAAAGAAAAAAATATGTTCTTTTTAAATGTGCTAAGAAACAAAATGACCGCCATAAGAAAAAACGAAGTTGATGATGGTTTCTCAGAACCGAAACGTCAGAACTAAAAACTGATTACATGGGTGTATCGAGCGTAAAAAGTTGTCCTAACAATGTTTTTACAGATTTAGAAATATGTTTAAATAAAAAAAGTACAGCGCTTTTTCGAAAATACAACTTTTTGATTTTTTCAAAATATCTCAAAAACAAAAAGAGAGAAAATCGTTATCAAAATGGCGTTGAATTGGGAATTGAATGGCCTACAACTTTCGCCATTTAACCATTTTTCTATCTCATATAGTTTAGAAGATACCCATACATGTATACCCAATTTGGGCCACACTGTATATGTAGATTAACAATAAGGCGTAGAAGATATAGTCATTGTACGATAGCAGAGTCGACTCATGGCGTTATGTAATTATGATAACTGTACTGGCGAAGGTGTATTGGCGAAATAAAACGTGTTACTAAAATTAATCGTTTACAGATCAGAAGTCGGGATAACCTACGTATTGTGTTATTTGTTGTGGAGAACGGTCAAATACGCGATTTCGGCGAGTTAAATCGCAGTGGCAACTTCTTCTTTTTTTGTGAGTGGCGATATCACAAAAACTCATAACAAAAGGCGGGCGTTTGTTGCTATCCTTGACAGTGGATTGACATTTGGCGATTTTTCAGATATTCACGATAATAATAAACAAGTGTGTGCTAATTAATTAGTGATTATTGTAAAAATTGTGGCGTATTTTAACTGTGTTTATTGGCATTGGTGTTTAAAAGGCGTTTTTCAAGTGATTTCCGATGGAGGAAGGCAGAAGTGACGAGTTAGAGCTCGATTACGAGTTGGAATTGAGCGACGGTGACCAAGGCGAAGGCGATTCGGCGGTGGAAGACGAAACAGTCTCCATGGTACATAAGCTGTTAAAAGGCGGTTTGGCAACTAGTATCCAGCAGATTGTGGCGGCCGAAATGGCAAGGGCGGCGAAGCAAAAGGCGGCCGAAATGGTAAAGGCGACGAAACAAAGGGCGGCCGTTGGTACTGGCGGTACCAAGGGCAACAAGAAGGGTGAAAAATCAGGTGAGAGCGTTCCTCAGGCGATAGTAGAGCATGCTTGTAGCGATAGGGTGGACTCCGCTTGCAGTTCGGGCTGTATAGGGTCAAGGGCAAGGGCAGGTGGCGACATTATTGACCCTTTCGATCCTGATAGCCAGGACTGTAACGTAGTCAGGTGGTTGAGCAAAATTGATCAGTTGGGTGACATTCATGAATGGTCGAACTATGAGAGAGCGTATTTTATGCAGGCGAAATTGCAAGGCGCAGCAAGGGGCTGGTTTAATCGGCTCGATAAATATGACCTCTCATGGGAAGACTGGAAGGCGGCTCTTAGGGAGGCGTTTCCTAGAGTGCATGACTTTGCTCAGGTGCTCAAGGAAATGGTGGCGAGGGTTAAATTGAATGGCGAATCAATGACTCATTATTATCATGATAAAATGGCGTTGATCGAAAGGTGTGGGCTTTCAGGCACAAAGGCGCTTTCATGTCTGATTGACGGTCTACCTCTCGATCTACAGGCGAATGCGAGGGCATTTGATTGCTCTTCCCCTGGCGACTTGTATACTGGCTTTCTTTCTTCTTTTGACAGATATCGGCGTCCATCAACCGATATTGTGGAAATGGAGGAGCAAGGAAGTCCAGGATCATGCGCAGGCGAAGGCGACGAAGAGTTTGCGGTCTTCTGAGGCGATTCTCAAATTGAGAGAGGCGTTTGGCGAATTTTGGGTACCCAAGGCGTACTATTTCCAACTGCTGGCGCGGGCTGGCGTTTACGAGCAACGCGTTTGCTGACTATTTGGCGAGGCGAAGTGTAAAACACCAAGAGCGAATGTTCAGGTTGAAAGGTGCATGCGAATATGACCGGCGAGGTGCAAAGTGCGAATGCTCAGGTTGAAAGGTACATGTGAGTGAGTCTGACTGGCGAGGTGCAAATGATGAATGCTCTGTTGGCGAAAGGCGAGAGCTATATCTTAACTTCTTTTGGGACAGCAAAAGGCGAGAGAACCTGACAAAGGCGTAATATAAAGGTGATATTCGATAAATGGCGTAAGGTTGCAACCACAGGCGAAGCCCTTAAAGTAGGCGATTTGGTGTTATGGCGAAAGCACAGATTGATAAGATCTGGTTGATTTACTGGCGAGTTAAATTAATGAAGGCATTAATTGTTGCAGGATGGCCGAATGTAACAAGCAACTTTTGGAGAGGCGACGTGCGACGTTCAAATAGGCGAGGACGTGACAACCCTGGAAGGTGAATAGCGCAATAGGAGAATCTAGTCATTGTGTTATATAATACGGAGTATATAATGTAGATTAAAAATAAGGCATAGATATAGTTATTGTACGATAGCAGAGTTGACTCATGGCGTTATGTAATTATGATAACTGTACTGGCGAAGGTGTATTGGCGAAATAAAACGTGTTACTAAAAATTAATCGTTTACAAAATTGTTCAATGTCAAGGCTCACTAGCAAAAATTTCGACACCGTTTTGTATGGGATTCCTATTAATACAGAAGTCAAAAGTGACAAGATGGCCGTCAAACTTTTGATCGCGACTTGAATAAATTAATGTTTTTCATTAAAAAACGTGCAAAATAGAAAAGATAGTATAAAATACACGTTTTAAAAGACATTTAGCGCACTCGCACGTTAGGAAACTCCCCCCCGCCCCGCAAGCGCGGGTCGTTTCCTAATTACGCGCTCGTGCGATAAAATATGGTTTTTTAAAACTAGTATCTTAATATACTATTGTATGATCGTAATGATTACGTTTTGAATGAATTTTTCCCAAATTGTAAATACCATTTTGCACATCAACTTTTTTTTGTTAGTGTCAGTGTCAAACTTAGGTCAAAATAATTAGTTAATAAAATAATGCGAGTTTTTGTATATATTTTTACGCTCTGGGGCGGAAAGTGATATTTTGCGCCCATCAAATGGTGGTGTAAAATTGTATTTGACTCCCTGTCGTACAAGCACTTTTTCCACGCGAACTTATGTTAAAACGAATCATTGAAAAATATATTGTCACTTTGGAAAGTTATCTTAGGCTGAAGTTACCATATGAAAACCACTAAATAGCAACGTTTGCCATTTAGTGATATCCTTAATGATATTTATCCTTTTGGAAATTAAGAAAACACTAATCTACTTTTATCACATGAAATTCTGGAAGCAACGAATACCGAAAGCCTGGATGTTTTATTAGTTATTACTACTAAACCACAGGGTAGGTACTAAAAAAGTTGAAATTACTTCAGAAATGATGTACCTATCTAGAAGAACGTTCAAAGCGTGTAAGAGGAGGTATTCTTCGCTTATTTTTCAAACCTTTCTGAAACTTGTTCATCGTTCACGCTTTGATCGAAATGTTCCATGTTTAAACTCTCCGTGGAAATTCAAAATTTTAGGCCAATGCAAACAAAAGTCGCGTGTATCACAGTACCGGGTGTTTCACTATAAATGGAACCCCCCTTTAACTTTCTCAATTGACGTTTTAGAAAAACCGTCAAATACAAAAATTAAAGGGTATGATGTGAAGTTTTTTGTGGCATAGCACAGCTGTATACAGGGTGCTCCACAAAGGCGGGATTAAACAAAGTTTTATATTTTTAAATGGAACACCCTACATATTATTGCATATTTGGATTTTGCGGAGAATTCTAGACATATTTTATAAATAATGTCCTATACCTATCTGTTACTGTTTTTGAAATATTGACAGTTGAAAATCGACCATTTACCAAGTTTGACAGCCTGTAAAATCTAAACGGCTAAAGATAGAGCAAAATGGTTTGCACTTTCCTATCTTGGTTTTTTATAAGCTATCGTTCGACACTAATTTTAGATTTAACCAGAGGTTAAATTTAACCGGAATTTCTTAACGAGTTTCTTAACCTCTGGTTAAATAAAAAATTAGTGTCAAACGATAGCTTAGGAAAAACCAAGATAGGAAAGTGCAATCCATTTTGCTCTATCTTTAGCCGTTTAGATTTTACAAGCTGTCAAACTTGGTAAATGGTCGATTTTCAACTGTCAATATTTCAAAAACAGTAACAGATAGGTATAGGACATTATTTATGAAATATGTCTAGAATTCTCCGCAAAATCCAAATATGCAATAATATATAGGGTGTTCCATTTAAAAAAATAAAACTTTGCTTAATCCCGCCTTTGTGAAACACCCTGTATACAACTGTGCTATGCCACAAAAAACTTCACATCATACCCTTTAATTTTTGTATTTGACGTTTTTTTCTAAAACGCCAATTGAGAAAGTTAAAGGGGGATTCCATTTATAGTGAAACACCCTGTACACATGATAGA
Organism: Pissodes strobi; assembly: GCA_016904865.1. NCBI lineage: Eukaryota > Metazoa > Arthropoda > Insecta > Coleoptera > Curculionidae > Pissodes > Pissodes strobi. The sequence goes on along the minus strand of MU185008.1, from coordinate 20,299 downwards.
AGTGAATACTTCTATATTGCGGTTGCTATTGGGGAGAGAGGGTTGGGAGCTTTATTGATTAGTTTCCATATACACATAATCTAAGGTTATTCTGTTTATGTGGTTGCCTATATTAAGTTGTGTTTCTATTGAATAAATCGTGACGTGATGCGGCAAATCGTGACGTGACGCGGATTTGAAACCAAATAAGAATTCACTTCTAAAAGTCGCGAGTATCACAGTACAAGCGATAGAAGCAAATATTTCTATATTGCGGTTGCTATTCTAGAAGGTTCGTACTTTTATTGATTAGTTTCCATTTACTCATAGTCTAAGATTATTCTGTTTATGTGGTTGCCTATACTAAGTTATGTTTTTATTGAATAAACCGTGATGGAAGCTGCACACCGTGACGTGGCGTGACGCGGCCTTGAAAAATCACTCTCATTAAACCAAAGAAGTATTCACTTCAAAAAGTCGCAAGTATCACAGTACACGTGATAAACGTGAATACTTCTATACTGCGGTTGCTATTCTAGAGGGTTAGGAGTTTTATTAGGTTTGTTCTAGCAGCGATTTAAACCCAAACCAAACCAAATCCAAGCCAGCGAAGTTTGCGCATAGCGATTTAAGTGTCGCTTATATTGCAATGCGCAAACTCCGCTGGCTTGGATTTGGTTTGGTTTGGGTTTAAATCGCTGCTAGAACAAACCTATTGATTAGTTTCCTTAGACTCATAGTCTAAGGTTATTCTGTTTATGTGGTTGTCTACACTAATTTGTGTTTTATTGAATAAATCGTGACGTGAAACTGCAAACCGTGACGTGACGTGACGCGGCCTTGTAAATCTTTATCATGAAACCAAAGAATTATTCACTTAAAAATATCGACTTCGAGAGGAAATATGTTTGAAAAGGTGATCCTTCGTTGTTTATTTGCTGATGTAAGTCACTTCAACTTATAGAGTTGCAGGATCATGTCGACTAAAAGAATTAACATCCTTCTCGCTAAGCAGTACTAAAAAAATATGCTTTTTTAGTAACCATTCCAGTGGATATCGTCAATTTTTGTAAAAATGCCCGCAAAAATTGCTAAAAATCTTCAATTTCAGAAAAAAAACTAAAAATACACAGGGGGTACACAGCTTCCGTCGGACAACACTGTTGGACTTTTAAGATCCTTTACAGTCCTACGGCACTATGCTATATTAGCCGCTTTTGATTGGTGGATTAACGTCACTTTCACTCTATTTACGGCACAGTTTATATCGTACCCGAATCAGTTAAACAACTCTCCACGTGTTTTGAAGCGCATCAACCAATGGGAGAGCTGGGAGTTCTTATCTTGCGCCTGCGCTCAATGAGTGAACGCTGCTGTTATAAATAAAACATCAGTTCGGCATATATGTATGTCTCTTTTCAATAAGACACCGCTTGTAAGAAAAAAGAGATAGAGATAGTGTTGGCGAAAATTACCCGTAAAACGAGGCACGCAACAGGCTTGTATTGTGCTTGTATTCAGATGAGATCTCGATTATTGATTTCCTGCGCGGCGACAGGAAAAGTATGTTGATTGAAAAGGAAACGAAAAGCGAAAACAACCATCTTGTTTGTTCGAGAGTCGGCTTTGTTTGTAGTGCTTTTTGTGGACTGCTTTCGCGAATTTTGTGTATTAAATCCATAGACTAAGTTATATGCCTATGATTAGATCCTAGTTCTGTCCACGGCCCAGCTGGCCGTATAATTCTGACGGTTCTAATTAATAATGCGCATGCTCGAAATATGAGAATCCATGAAAAAATAGAATTTGGCTTCACTAACATGAAAGGTGCCGGCTCAGAGTTGTATAACTGATTCGGTGACGGTATAAACTGTGTCTACGGTTCAGTCAGTTTATTCCAGCAAATTTAATTTTAGTGTAGTGGTTAGATACTGTGTTGCGGATGTCCCGCGCCGCGTTCAGTTCCCGTGCGTCGAGGGCAAGACAGGTTTTATTTATTTTTTTAAGGTTAATGTTTGATTATTTTTGTAAATTTGGGTAAGTTTAAGTAAGTTTTGTTTGGTTGCGCTCCGAAGCGGAGGGACATGCGTGAAGAGTTAACAGTACTCTAAAGTGACGTTAACTCACCAATCAGAATCTTCTAATTTATTATAGTGACGCAGGAATGTAAAGGAACTTATAATGCCACTGTTGGCCCATTCCGTCACCAGTATGACTACTTTTAAGCGTCATGGTAGATAGGAAAGTAGTGCTGTAACAGTGGGGTACATTAAATATTCTCTATAAAACAAAAAGAAAAATAGCTTGCAAATTTTCCAAAAACTTCCAGCACCAATAGTGCCCTCATCATCATCTACTAATCATCAAGCTGCGTTATCCCACTATACTACATACCGCCCTTCTGGTAAACAATAGCAAAGCATCTACATTGCCACAACAAAACCACCTCAGCTTCAAAGTTTATTTTGGATAAAGATGAGTTAAAATCAGTGTTGAAGTAAAATAATTTGACAAATTGTACATTTAACATTATTTTGCGTCATTTGGTCAACTGCAGTTGTGTAGGAAAAATACCACTGTCCGCATTTGTTGGGTTAATAACTGAAAATCGCAATTATTTTGTCGAAGCGAGAAACGAATGCAAACGTGTGATCGACGAAACTAAGGACAAACACAATCAAAGAATCAGGAATAAACTTTTGCAATACCCCAGTGGCTCCAAGAATTTCTGGTCGGTAGCAAAAGCAGTAAGTATTAACTTTACAAAAACGTCTCTCCCACCTTTGACAGACGAACGCGGTATCACGGCGACTACACCAAAAAAAAAAAGCAAACATGCTCGCCAAAATGTTTTCATCGCACTCTACTTTAGACGTCCCCCAAGGCAAGGCTCTCCCCACCATATCGAACATCAACACTACCATGGCAGAAGTCAAATTTCATCACCGTGATATTGGTAAAATCCTTAAAGAACTAGATAGCAAAAGGCATCAGGACCGGACGAAATACCTGCCATCGTGTTAAAAGACTGCGCCAACGAACTAACACCCGTTTTTCCAGACTTTTTTCTTTGTCTTAACTAAAAGGGATATACCCATCTTCTTGGAAAGTCGCTCGAGTGCAACCTGTTCCAAAAAAGGCAAGAAAACCACGCCCTGAAACTATTGCCCAATTGCCACGCTTCCCATAATCTCCAAAGACATGGAACGTGTAGTCAATCAGCAACTACTCAAGTACCTCGAGAACAACAGAATAATCAGCGATAATCGCTACGGCTTTTGCAAAGAGAGGTCGACAGGAGATATATTGGCCTATGTCACTCATATATGGAGTATGGCAATTGAGAACTACGGAGAGTCTCGAGCGATTGCGTAGCATATTTCGAAGGCACTCAACAGAGTTTGGCATGACGGATTGCTCAACAAACTGCCGTCTTTCGGACTGCCAGCCTCTCTCTGCAGCTGGCTTTCCAGTTTCCTTAAGAACCGATCTCTGCGCGTTGCAGTTGATAGACACATCTCAGACATATTCACCATTAACGCGGGCGTGCCTCCGGGCGCAATACTTTCACCAACTGTGTTCCTCATCTATATTAATGACCTGCTGACCGAAACGAATAATCCTGTTTACAGTTTTGCAGATGGCAGCACTCTTGTCTCTCAATTTAGATCAGAAAAACCTTTACCAGCGACTGAGACTTATCACCGCACACAGACAGAAAGTTCAATATGTCCTGGCATGACCACGTTGCTAACATCGCAAAATCCGCTTCCCAGAAGCTTGGTGTGCTATTTCGCAATAAAAAAAACTGTATACACCGCAGCAGTTGCTCTTGCTCCTCAAAGCGAAAATAAGACCTTACTTAGAATATTGCTCACATATCTGGGATACCAAAGCACACCCTAAAGCTGCTGGATTCCATTCAGAAGAGAGCTGTGCGTCTCATCGGCGACCCGGAGTTGACCCGGAACCTGGATAGTCTGGAACACCGCAGACGTGTGGCCGTGATGTCCTTGTTTTACAGATACTTTCACGGCAGATGATCCCAGGATTTGGCCCGCCTCATCCCGCCACTGGCAACGCCTGTCAGACAGTCACGGCAAACGGCAAGAGCGCACCAGTTCGTCGTACAACTGGAAATACCTAGAACATCGCTTTACAAAAACTCCTTTGTCTGGCGCACTGCATCACAGTAGAACTCACTCCCAGGACATCGGTTTCTCCCTAATTACAACCTACAACTATTAAAGAACCGTGTCAATAAACATCTTCGCACACACACACACCGCTGGTCGAGCGCCATAGGATCTTTCTTTAGTGTATGTGTGTGTGTGTGCCACTACCATAAAAAAAATTATTTCTGCCGCAAATTCTAAATAAGACCTAAATCCATTGCTCCCCTTGCTCCCGTTTAACTTTCCTAATCCGCGACAAGCCAGCAAGTGCAAAAATTAGATATTGTCTAATTAATGGGGGTCCGGGTAAAACATGTCAACTAAATTATGACATGCTAGCTCTAATTATAGTTTTTGAGTATCACAAACTATAATTCGAACTAGCAATTAAAATATCCAAATGATTCGCTTCTTTCCTCGCACACTTTCCGTTCCGATGAAGACCGGAATAACAGTTCCGCCACGATTAAAATAAGCTAACTTTCAAGAAAGATTCTGAATCAGACATTCTCTCATCTCGGATAGTTCATCAAAATCCTACTATTTTTTTTTAAATGGTGACTACATATTTCACTTTCTCTGTTCTGAACTGCTAAAAATATGATGGGTTTTTTAAAGTAGTTTTTCTCGGTATTAATTTTCTTTTTTGACCGCTACTTCGGAAGACTCTTACGCCCGGTCCTACGTGAGCGATTTGCAGCGAACGCGAACGCGAAACAGTGGCGATGCCGTGCGACTATATTAACTTTTCGTACGGCATCGCCAGCGCTTCGCGTTCGCGTCGCCTGTAAATCGCTCACCTAGGACTTGGCGATATTTTGAAGCAATACCCCAGATTTGGGGCAATACACTGGCTTTGAATTAATCTACTCTTCAATATGCGTAGTGCTATATTGGAAATAAATATTTGTTATATTAATTAAATCAGGCAGGACTTGGACGTTATGCATATTGTACTTCCTAGCTGTCCACTATGAAGTAATTATGGTGGTGAGGCTGAGTCTTTATTAAGCTTGTGATATTATCAAAAGATCTTACCAGTATAAAAATAATAATATTAAGAAGAAAAAGTTACTTGAGGTAAGGGATTTTATTATATATAAATGTATAACTATTGAAGCTGATATAGCTCTAGCTACATCTCTGAAGGTAGAGGTCGTTTTTTTTTCAACCAAATTCGTTAATTCTTTTACAGTGCAATTTTTTCTAAAAGTAGCCAAAAAAACACTGTAGCAAAGACAATTTAACAATTTTTAGAATATTGCGCAATTTTACCCCCATATTGTTTTAATTCAGCACCATTTGCTTTGCGGGTTGACGCAAAGGGGTTGAAATTAAGCTTGTGGACGGTTCTGTACTTATATGAAAATATTTTATGGTCGACAATTTACAACTCACATTGGTTGAAGTGCATATTTTCAATATGGCGAAACTAATGACATTTTGTAGAATACAAATTAAATTCATATAATTTTTTTTATCCCACATAACATTATGTTCTGTCTAAAGAATCATCTTCTTTTTGTCACAATTTCTTACCCTTTTCGTCCCTTAATTCGAATATTTGAACAGTCATTATTCAGGACTGTTCTGAATGAAACACAAACGGTATCAAAATTAATTTGGCACCAACGAACCATTCCCAATGAGTGGATTGGCCCCAAATCACTATACGTTTTATGACATTACAGAGTATGCCATGGCGTAGTAGATTTATGTTGTATTCAATTTGTTTTTCAGATTAAAAATACCGTAATAAGCTTTGTTAAGTCTTAAGCACATTGATTCGATGTGTTCGGTAAAGCTGAAGTTTTCGTCTACAATTACCCCCAGAAACAAGGCTGACTTTTTTGTCTCAATAGAGTTATTGTTTATTTGAAAGCAGAAGTTATTTCCCAGTCGGTACATATTATGACTCTCAACAAAAACAGTCTTATCATAATTTATAATTAGTCTGTTTAAAAAACACCATTCGCCAAAAGAACGCAAGACACTCTGAACCCTGATTTTAACGTCCTTAGGTGAATCTCCCGCCACTACGATAGAAATATCGTCCGAGTACAGAAATGGTTCACCGTACCTCGAGATATGATTTGGCAGATCATTCACGTACAAAAGAAATAGCAGTGGACCCAGGTCGCTGCCCTGCGGGGTGCAAAATTCTATGTCATATACAGGGGAATGAGCATCACCATTCTTCACAACCAGGCTTCCACCTTTCAGAAATGAAATCAGCCGTCTATTAATAACGCCACGAATGACCAAAGAACTCAACTTTGATTCAAGAAAATTTGGTTTGCAGGTATCGAATGCTCGACTCAAGTCAAAAAAAATCCTTACAACAAGATTATTTTTGTTCATTTTATCGTATATATATTAAATATAGTTAATTGTTGCGGTCTCTGTAGAAAGATTTTCACGTGTTGACAATTGGTTAATATTTTAAATCTATTCAAAAAGTTAGTTATTTTAGGGCATACCACTTTTTCTAAAATTATAGAGAAAATACCCAGAATAGATATGGGTCTATAGTTTTCCATAGTTAACGTACATCCCTTTTTGAATACCGAAATACTAGCAAGTTTCAAAGTATTAGGAAATTCACCTAAATGTATTGATTTACTTATAATTGTTGCTAGCGGGTTAGAAATTTCACTCACACAGACTTTAATTAATTTTATATGTATTTCGTCAAAGCCGCAAGATTCTTTATTAGATAATCTATTTATTACGTCACCGAACATCATTTTAAGTTACTGGTAAAAAAACATTGAAGCTACATTCTTAAGAAAGCTCTGCCTTAAAATGTTTATTTAGTTTAGTATCAACCACATTTGAAAAATAATTATGTGCATGTCCATCCTGTTGCGAAATATACTATCATCGGCTTTTATCTCAGAAACGCATGACTTTTTTATTTTTTCCTAATTGTGAGAATACTCCAGATCTTTGGATCTATTTTCAGAAGTGTTAATTAAGTTATTAAAGTAATCTCACTTTTCTTCCTTCACACGCAGGTTAACTTCTTTTTCAGCCGATCTGTAAGCAGTGTGCAATAAATAATTTTCCTTAACTATTTCAGTGTGTTTTGTAAATCAGTAGCAGGAAGCCTCGAAACATCAGGTGAAATTTTAAATAAATTATTGAAAATTATATCTGTTCTGTCAGAGGACAACCCTTCCTCTGGTTCGTAAGAGGTGATAAATCTCTTTTTAAATTCTGCTATAGAACTCCTGGTTTTAGTACGATAGGATATTTTTTCAGAAATTATTGCTTGATCAAAAGAAGTTGTAAGAGGGAAAAGAAATCAGCTGAGCTTAGTGGTCTGATATGCTGGCGTCATAATTATCTGTAGTAACACCAGTTTTCAAATTGGTTATTACATAATCTATACTGCAAGACTGTGCAATTCTCGTGGGCTCATTAATCAGAGATAAAAGATCATAAGATTGCAAAATATCAAGAAAAAATGTATATTGACTGGAAGATTCATTTATTTTGTATGTATAGATCACGTGTTATAAAAAGATATTTATATTTATTCAAGATCATGTCCAAGAGTTTAAACAAAAAATTTTAAAATCGTGAAACCTGTGAGATTAAGAAAGCACTTCAAATGATTTAGACACGGTGTCTAAAAAGTTTTACATAACTACCCTATACATATCTACTTATTAACTCGAATGGTCTATTCGTGAAAAGATGTATTTGCTTTAAAGAATCACTCATATGATGCATAATGATTATACTACCCTAACTTTGCTGATTTAATATTGCCTTTGTTTACAACTACAACGTGCATATTTTGGTGTGATGCAAAGTTGAATTAGTAATACATAGTTTTACAGCATTAAACAAATAAGTCGAATTTTAGGACCGTTCCCTGCAAGCGCAGGGAATATCCAATATCCCAAATCAAGATTTATAACAAACCTAGCACTACAAGCCAAGAAGCTACCTTAAGATATCTTAAAAATACTAGTAAAGGCCAAGAAGCAACCTCATCAACTTCACTTGAAAATGTTAGTACAAGCCAAGAAGCTGCCTGCAAAACCATTGACGGGAAGTTTATTAAATATAGTATAAAAGCTTTAAAAAAACAGGTGAATTTCAGCACGAAGTTCCGTCGAAAATGCTAGTACCAGCCAAGAAAGGCCAGAAGAAGTACGATGTCCATTGATAAATGTTTTGCCTTGATAAAAAAAAGCGTCTTAAGGCAGAAAAAGTGGAAAATCCAAGTTATTATACAGGGTGCTACAAATTCGTTTCTTTGTATGGGTATCTCGAAAACCGTAAGAGATACGAGGTCGGTTAAATTGGGGCAAAGTTGCGCAATTTAAGGGTGATTGACATGCTGTCGAGAAATTTAGAAAATTCCGTCTACTTCCGGAGATATCCGTAAAAAACCGAAAATCATCTATTTTATTTTTATTTTTTCCTGCCTTTGTTTGAAGAGATAAAGTAAAATAAATATCACATTTTTATTGCCACTTTTTCTCCTCTACAAGCTGGTGTTATCAAATTTTATATCCGACGTTTCGCTTTCGGGCCCCCATCATCAACTTCATTTTTTTAAATACGAACCTGGAATTTTTATCTACTTTTTAAAAAGCCTTTGGTCTTCTAAAACCAACGATGTATCGCACTTATCAATAAATCAACAAATCTAGATTTTTTCCATAAGAGATAATGTGTTAGACAGAGATGGGGCGATCTTTTCCGACCCAATTTCACTTATGACAATATTTGTTACCACTATCGGACAAGTGTGATACATCGTTGATTTTGGGCGACCAAAGGCTTTTTAAAAATTAGATAAAAAATCCAGGTTCGTATTTAAAAAAATTAAGTTGATGAAGGGGGCCCGAAAGCGAAACGTCGGATTTAAAATTTGATACCGCCAGCTTGTAGAGGAGAAAAAGTGGCAATAAGAATGTGACATTTATTTTACTTTATCTCTTCAAACAAAGGCAGGAAAAAATAAAAATAAAATAGATGATTTTCGATATTTTACGGATATCTCCGGAAGTAGACGGAATTTTTTAAATTTCTCGACGACATGTTAATCACCCTTAAATTGCACAACTTTGCCCTAATTTAACCGACCTCGTATCTGTTACGGTTTTCGAGATACCCATACAAAGAAACGAATTTGTAGCACCCTGTATAAATTTAATAAAAACTGCTGGGATCGAAACTCCGTGTCAATTTATTTGTTTACAACAATCTTTACAAGCAGGTCCAATTTCCGATGTTGAAAAAAATCCCGTGAGTCAAAGTTTAGATGTCAAAAAAATTTATCTACCTAGACTAACAGCTTGTATACCGATCTGTATCTTTTAGTTCGGCTTCTATACCATATATGAAGTCATCAATGACAGGACCGTATTGCAACTTTTCTTTATACAAGGTAGGTCAACAAAGATTTTTCATGGGGCTAATTCCTAATACAGCATTCCAAGTTCTTGAAGTAAAAAAAAATACATACCATTTTTGTGAGGCATATGTAAAGGAAGAAAGCCGCAAATTTTATCAATTATAGGAAGCTGGGGAATTTGAGAATGATCAAGAGGCGCAATCCGATTTTGAGGAATATAAATAACTTTTTTTGGTGCTACTGTTTTACCGGACGGATGTAAATTGGTCGCCAAGATAATCCCTTTACCTGCATTTCGAAAAGGGTTGCTGCTAATGACATGTAAATTCGTCGCCGGCGTTTTCTTGAGTACCTACCTGCATCGGTAGGTACGGAGCAATAGGTTAATGGTTATTGGGCATATTATATACCTCAAATCTATTTGTTTTTAGTTTCTTGTCAATTGGCTTTCATTCATTGCTATTTCTACCTTCGAGCGAAGTGCATTGCTATTTCTACCTTCGAGCGAAGTGCATCATAGTGAAAAATGTCGGTGTCAGTTATTGAAAGTGAACGTGGAAGAAGTTTAATTTTGTGCGAAAATTTTACGTTTTCCAAAGACAAGGTCTTGAAAAGTGCATGCAAAATTCAATTCTTCCTTTTACGCAACACATCCCTCCATATATGTCTTCCTTGAAAAGTTAAAAGAATGTCAAATTGAAACGTATGTAAAAATACAAAGTTTTGATGTTAGTACCAATTTCAAAGACAAAAATGTTAAAGCTAAGTTAGCATCACTTGAAAATTTGGTCAGAGGATATAAATCAGGAGAAATAAATCGACTGCATTACGTAAAATGTACATCTGACTTATAATAACTATAATGTAGGTACATAATATGCGCTTTTTCAAAATTGTGTACTAAAAATGTACTTTGTATTTTTAATGTGTTCTATTATGTACTTGTACATATGTACTTATAGATGTTCCTTCGAAATAATAACCTAGTCAATGTAGAGTGCATTATTTATAAATTATTTCTATTATTTCAATTCATTTCTATTTATAATGTACATAAAATGTCTTTTCAAAACTGCGTATCATATACAATATACATATATAGATCGATGTTCCTTCAAAATAATGAGCTAGTCAATGTAGACTATTATTCTATAATGTACTTGATATATTGAATGTTTAGGTACTATTATATAAATGTTGCTTTTGAATAATAAACAAGTCAAAGTAAAGTGCACCATTTGTTTTTCTTTTTGGTTCCGACATAAAAACCCGGCGACCAATTTACCTATAGGGATTAAATGAACCCTTAAATTCCGGCGACCAATTTACATGTCGGATTAGTGAAGCAGGTAAACTTGGCGACGAGTTTACCACCGCCGGTTTTATCAACCTAAGTTTCTTAGAAGTAGTAATTATTATTTGTAAAATGCTTCAATTAAACCATATATTTGGTAAAAGACTCTAAGTTTTTTTGACTACCGCGTATAAAAGAACTCTTCACATTTTTTGCTCTTTCTGTGGTGTACCTTTAGGTGGAGATATTAACCGAGTATGCTTCCCTAGCACTGAAATCATTCTATTTATTATAATATGAATTCAAAGCAGTATTAAAACATTACAATTCAAATTTGTTGAAAATGATAAAATGTTACTTAGGGACTTCTTGCAATAAACCATTCAATTGTGGAGCAGAGATCCTACGTTTTTAAAAACCTTAGGGTGGTGAAACGCTGCTGTGTGCTTGCGACAGAGAATAATTGAGTGGTACATGTAATTTACACATCCCTGCGTCATGTTTTACTTTTTTTAAACAGTTTAATATCATTTTCCCTTGTAGTTATTATATTGTTTTGACATGCCAGAAGAAATAAACTGATCCCTGACAGAAACATATTATATGGGATGTAATGCGCTATATAAAGTAGTAGTCAAATAAAAGTAGTAAATTCTTCAAAACTTAAAGGCCCAGAGGGTATAACTTAAACTATATAAAATATTGGGTTCTATTAACAAAAAAATTAAACTTCGTATATATATGTCTTTTTTTCTGCATTACCTAGCTTTTGTATCAAGTTTGTTAATGTAATAAAAATTCTGTCGGATTTAACTTTCATTCGAGCCGAATGTGCAATAGTCTATGATTGAAATTTGGACATTTTACAAATACAAATAAATCATTGTTTGCGACTGGACTGATATCGAAAACATGTGTTTTAATTTAGTTGTTTGCTTAGTTATCGACATTATGCAATATTTGCTTAAATTAATCTAGAAAAAAATTGCTGCATTTAATCGACCAGATCCGATTAGCATTTTGCAACTTACCTAAACAAGTCCTAGCAAATACGAAAAATTGCAAATACCAGAAGAATAGTTATAGTATACGAAAAGGAATAGTCTTCCCTGGTATGGGATTCGTTAGACAACGATATGCATAACAATCCAAGTAATGACCAATGGGTGGCACGTTTAAAACTGTGCATTTCTTATACGAAGTAGTAAAATTGTCGCCTTCGATCAAAGTAGAAATTCAACTATGATGAGGAATAAGCAGAGAAAATGCGAAACTTTGGAAATGTTTTAATTATTATTACATTAGTCGAATTGGGTTTTACCGCCTTAGAATGCATGTAAATCTAAATTATAAAGCCATCAATAGTTCGAAAATATTGCAATTTAAATATGACTCAGAATAGTTGGAAGACCTCTAAAATATGATAATATATGGAAGTGTATAAAAATTATCCCGAAGCATGCCCTAATATAGAATTTGAAGTGTTTTACCTTAAACATAGAATTTGAAGTTTTTTTGCCTTAAACTTGGTCTTTCAATTTGAACTATTTACTACTACTACATAATCGTCTATTTCGAGATCTCTAACACACCTTGGATTATTTACGTTACGCAAGCTGCTCCTCACGCTACCCCACCGGAAGCCCATATGAGCTAACCATAGTTGATTTAATAAATAAAATAATGTACGAAAAGGCAAATAATTGTTTCATGTTTGCTAAAAAAAATAGATAAGGACCAAAATAATAAGGATTTCTCAGTTACATCGAGCATATATTTACTCGTTCAAAGTTTAACATATTTAGGCTATTTCCAGAATGTGGCAATAATTATTTCTAGATAAATTTAACTTAGATAAATCTATACGATGAAAACCTATGGATTTATCATTTAAAGTTTTATCTTATGATTGTCGTCATTGAAACGGTGATCAGGAAACTTTTATGTTTGTGAATGAATATTTTCTTTTTAGAAAATGCTCCCAAAGGCACGAACATTCCAAAACTTATTCCCAATGGTGGCAGATAAAATGTGGGTGTCCAAATGTGACCAATTCGAGCAGAAGATAACACGGACCTCCAGTGGGGGACAACGTTATAAAATCGTGGCGAGTGGCGCGCGAGGATATTCACTTTGCGTTTCGTAAAGGGTGCTGTTCAATCCACTGATCCTCGGATCGCAACGCTGTTGTACGACTGAAATCTCTGGAAACAAACTATCCAGTCGCGCGTTCCGGTTCGTTTCTAAATCTCTTCATTGCATCCCCTTCTTTTGGTCTTCGGAGGAGCGAAGTTTAACTGTTTAGCGTGTCGGAAATATTCTAAAGGTAAGTTTTATTTTTGTTGTGTCAATAATTGCCAGTTACATGTACCTTAAATGTAAAGTTGCGGCAACAACATTTTTTTAAATATATATTTTTTTAGTTTCGTGTGTTAAAAATTGTTAAGTATTACACACCAATTTTATTAAAAATATTTTAGCTTCTATATAATGACCTTCCTCAATATATGCATTTGTTATTTTAGGAAAAAAATTGTGAAAATCATTCTCGAAAGAAAATATATTTAGGAAATATTGTTAATTTTTTTTTTATTTGAATAAATTCCGAAACAAAATTTGTGTTAATTGGGAAACTAAAGTCATTTCATTTATACTGATTTTAAAAAAATACCATTTTACTTTATAACTAAAATAACCCAATAAAATTTTAAACTTTCTCCGGTAAATATTTTATAAATATTCCGATTTTTCGAAGACATTTCAAAATTGTGTATTTCTACAATTATTATGTATGATGTAGTTATACCCTGATTCTCATACTTCCTTTTAAATAAATATTATGTTCATTATCTATCTATTGGGAATTGTAATATTATATACATTCGCGAACAAATCACCGCTCGTGTAAAATATAGAATGAATGTAGTTACCGATAGGCTAAGCGCGAAAATGTAGCACAGTTGTTTCATACTTAGTTGTTAGTAGGATATTATTATCTCTTTATTCTTACTGAATTAATTAATATTTTAATTTTTTAGTTCAAGTTATTAGTTTCGCTCTAAATCCACGTGATAAATGTATTTTCGTTGTTCATTTTTTGCCGCATGGCTTTGACGACAGCCAAGTATAGTATTTGTTTTGGCGGTAAACGCAAATGTGTGTTTCATTTACTTATTTATACTCAAGGATTTCTGGTAGATCATAACAAATATTAGATATAAGCTTATAAAATAAATTTTTAAATAGAAATTAGGGATCAATATAATAGCACCGCAACAAATAGAGTGACAGAGAAAGTTCTATATTTATATTTGGCAAATTATTAGTATATTGTATTATTAGGAGTAAAAGTGGTGGAGTCGGAATAGAGTCCTGCTACAACAAACGAGTCACAAAAAGTCATACTATTTTTTCTTAAAATGATAAAATATAAAGCCCGGGAAGACGCTCCGTCATGTCCATCAACTTGCTTGCGCAAACTTAAATTGTGCGATTTGTCGCTGCGTTAGTGCTGATAAGTCGGCAGACTTATTAAATTTGTACAGACAATTGTTTGGCTTGAATGAAATCAAACCTGCCAGATTTTTCGTGCATGTACAGACTTGTCTAGCGGTAAATTGTAATGTGTGGCAGTTCTTGCAACTTATTAATTTCGTTTTCTAGTCTTCTAGAGAGTACCCTTGTGCAGGGTGCACACGCATTTTTAAAAATTTATGAAGAAAATAATATAGTTCAGAAAGTATGTCGGACCTACGTCTAATGTCAAGAGACTTCCTCACGAATTTTATTAATTTAATCGACAAAATCCATGTCTTTGGACGGTAAAATCCAAAGAATACTCAGACAAACACAAGAAAAATACGGTGTATGAGATACTTATAGAAAAATTAAAAGAGGTAGATCCCGCAGCCAATAAAGCCAAATTTATGGTATTTTGATTTATTGCTATTGCTTTTTAAACTGAACTCTTATTGATCAACAAGACTGAGTAGTATAGCCCACGATGAAGATTCAGTCTTGCCGTACAATTTAAGTTTGTGCAAACAAGTTGATGTGCATGACGGAGCGTCTATCCCAGGCTTGACTAAACTTATAAATACTTTCGACCAGCTGAAAAAGACTTTTGTAGGTTGCTGCTTTTTATAGCGGCATTAAAAGTACTGTTTGCCAAATGAAAGAACCTGTATGAAAAGAATGTGGGTAAAAAATGTTCTCGCATATTTAGATGTTGCCACATTTTTTTCCCAATAATCCTAATTTATTTTCTGTCTAGTTTCCTATAGTGAATTTACATATTTAAATTTCCTACTTGAATACTTAATTTTGTTATTTTCCTTAATACTACTGTCTTCTATTATTTCCTATTTTATTTACACAGGCAAATCCGAAATAGGTATACTGTGTATATTTTATTCGCCTTCAAGCTATTTAAAATACGCGACAACGGGCAACAGTGCGACGTTTACTTGATTTTTAGCGGAGAGGCAGTTTCTTGATTGGTGGTAGGATATATTAAATACACTTGGATCCTAGACAACCACCTAACTTTTTTTACATATTTTAAAATTTCAGCAGCGACTTGCTTTAGCCATTGGCGTGGAAATTGCCGAACTGTGTGGTTATTTATATTATTTGGTTTGTAGGGTCTGGTGATATATAGGTTTTGTCGATTTTGCAAATTCTCTTTTTTCACTAGAAACGGGGTGTCCCATAGAGTAGTTTATGCCAAAAAAATCGGAAGATCCCCTACATTAGAGCCGAAAAAATGCCCTCAAAGTTCCAGTTCTGACACAAATTTTCAGCACCACTTCACAAAAGCACTAGAAATATATACAAAACACATTTGAAAATCAATTTTCGGGTGAAAATATTAACTAGGAGACATTTGCGTCGAACGAGAGACCTCCGTTTTGTTCCGGTCCTAATTTAAAGCGACTCATAGCCCCATTAAACAACATTAAATTTTACTTGTAAATATCCATCCTCCTTTTTACTGTCAAATGTCACAATAGCCCCAACAGAGATTTTTAAGAAGGCACACTGTTGCCAGACGACTACTGTAGTTTCGTTAGCAAAATTCATTGGAAAAATGGTGCGCTATAAGCACAGCTTATTCACTGCCAGCTAGTCATCTTGCGGCGGCATCCTTTGATTTGGGAAAGTCAATAACCAAATTTTGCAAATTTTAGAAGAGGATCATGACTCAATATTGTTTTAAACGTCTGGGCATCTGAATAATACTTTTGACCTTTCGTTTAATTTAAAATATGCTTTTTATCGTCTAAAATCCGTTTAAAAGGCAAAATTGTATAAAAATCCGAAATATCCAGACTTTTTAGGGCGATAGCCGAGGCTTGGGACGAATTTGTCGTGAATTTTGAAGCGAAAATTCATTTTAAATTCAACTCTGGAACTGAACCGCTCAGGACACTTCCAGGTAGGCGCAGTGCCCGACACTTCAACTTTCCGATTTCGATAGATATGACTAGCTGGTAGTGAATAAGCTGTGCTATAAGTGTCTCTACTCTTTTTTCTATTTAGGTGAATGATTTTGTTTTATGGCAGTAACACACACACTAAAGGGAGATCCTATGGTGCTCGACGAGCGGTGTGTGTGTGCGAAGATGTTGATTGACACGGTTCTTGAATAGTTAATTAGGGGGAAGCAGATGTCCTGGGAGCATATTCGGATGTAACAGGCAAGATGTCCATTCGGCAATGCCGAACGTTTCTTCATATGTGACGTGCACGGTAGCATTTAGTCGGATGTCGTGACTGTTACATAGAATCAACAAATAAGTTTTCAATTATTTAAAAACTTCATGCATGGACTTCCGCTCGCTTCGCTCGCTACGGGGGCTCAACAAACAGAAAATAACCAAAACTAACCCGAAATAATAAAATAAAATAAAAATTTTGGGTTAAATTAATTCGTTAGCAATTGGTTAGTTTCTGTTTGTTGAGCCCCCGTATAGCGAGCGAAGCGAGCGGAGGTCCATGCATGAAGTGTTTAAATAATTGAAAACTTATTTGTTGATTCTATGTAACAGTCACGACATCCGACTAAATGCTATCGTGCACGTCACATATGAAGAAATGTTGGGCATAGCCGAATGGACATCTTGCCTGTTACATCCGAATATGCGTCCTGGGAGTGAATTCCACAGTGATTCAGTGCGCCAGACAAAGGAGTTCTTGTAAAGCGATGTTCTATAGGTGTTTCCAGTTGTACGACAAACCGGTGCGCTCTTGCCGTCTATCGTGACTGTCTGGCAGGGGTGGGATAAAGCGGGCCAAATCCTGGGAACATCTGCCGTAAAAGTACCTGTAAAACAGGGACTTCTCGCCACATGTTTGCGGTGTTTCAGACTATCCAGATTCCGGATCAACTCCGCCGACAAGACGCACAACTCTCTTCTGAACGGAATCCAGTAGCTTTAGGGTGTGTTCTGGTGCGGCACCCCAGATGTGTGAACAATATTCCAAGCACGGTCTTATTTGCGCTTTGTAGAGCAAGATCAACTGCTACGGTGTATACAGTTTTTGTTGCGAAATAGCGTACCAAGCGTCTGGGAGGCTGATTTTGCGATGTTAGCAACGTGGTCATGCCAGGACATATTGCTGTTGACCAAGACACCCAGTAGTCCGATTGTATGAAGATAAAGGGATGGTCGATCCTGTGTCGATCAATGTGCATTTGCATTCATTAATCGGAATAAAAGAGACACTCATTCAATTACACTATTCCTTTGTATGTATATATTCGTCAAATATCTCACTTCACACGTGGCCCTCCGCTCGCTCCGGGGGCGCAACCAAACAAACCTTACCCAAACTAACCCAAGACATGCCCAAATGAAGAAAAGCAAACTAAAAAATATTTGCATTTTCGACTGACAAATTTTATTTTATTTTTTGATCTCCGGCATGCCTTGGTTAGTATGGATTAGTTTTGTTTAGTTGCGCCCCCGGAGCGACCGAAGCGAGCGGAGGGTCATGCGTGAAGTGTAATATTAAATATACTTAAATAGTAAACAAACACTGTTATTCCCATAAGAAAATGTGCAACTTTTGGAAACACTGACCCCCGGTGTCGGTTACTAAAATTTCATTATTCACACAATTTCAATATTTTCATTTTACACCTGGGAAAGTGGTAGTGGAAGTTTGCCCTTCTAGGGCAATTTAGGCTCAAATCGCGGATATTTTTTCGGCTCAAATGTGGCGGATTCTCCGATTTTTTTGGCTTAAACTACTCTATAGGACACCCCTTTTTCTAGCGAAAAAAATTGCAAAATCGACACAACCTATATGTCGCCAGACCCTTAATTTGATGATATCTTTGAAGAGTTTTAACCATTCTTATATTTTTCTTGCATTTGGTGATTATTATACGCGGTTAACTAATTTCTATATTTTCAGATACCTCTCTGAACTCTATTCTAAATTAAAATTTTTATTTCAAAACAATTCTGAACGTGCTATAAAGAGCGTTTTGGAACATACTTGCTTCAATATAGCCTAACTTTAAATACAAAAATTGAACGCTGAAGATTTTATATTCGGATTAGCTACGATAAACCCTTTTTTCCAAGTTAAGCGACGTCATCGACGATGTAGATACAAAACCTTCGGGAAACGATGATATCAGGCTGGCCTGGATCCCAGGGCATGCAGGTATTCCGGGAAATATGGAGGCGGACACTTTAGCCAATGTTGGTAGAATCTTGAACGTACCTAAAGCGATGGATTTAGATCCCAATGAAATTACTAACGTCATTAAAGCAAACTTAAAAGAAAAATTTTCAGAACATTGGTCTGCAATGGTGCTTAATAAAAATTATAGATACTTAAAGGTTCAATCGGAATTTCCATGCAAAAAATGGTTTTCATGCTTGCCTTATGTAGATAGAAGACATATAACAACCGTTATTAGAATGCGAACAGGGCATTGTTTGACTGGAGAATTTCTGCATAAGTTGAAACTCAAAGAGAGTCCTTATTGCGAATGCGGTAGAATCGATGATCTTAATCATATATTTTTTGAATGTCCTATTAGGAGCATCGCAAACTTAAACTTGTATAATGAATTCATCAATATGCACTTTCCTGCACCAATTTCTATATATGGGATTATATCTAAACCATGCTTACAAGCAACCAGTTTAATCATTCAGTTCTTGAATTATAATAAAATTAAATTATAATGCTCAACTTGTAATCCTTTTTTTGCTTCCAGATTCTCAATGTGTACTGTTTATATATGTGTCCAATCTCCTATGTTGTGTTGTCCAGACTAATATAGCCCCCTCATCGTTACAATTTAGTCAGCTTAAAAGCAATAATAATAACCAAGTGTTGACAAGTTTTAGCGTTACGCAAGAGTTTAATGCAATATGATTGGTGGCCACCATATGGTTTAGAGCCAGTCAACGTCGAGGTCACCCCCTAATCGTGCTGGCAAATTGCCTTGCAGCAGTGCCATAAAACAAACAAGAAAAGAAAGAAAAGAATTATTTTTTTAAGATGCGTCTCCGATTGCGTTTTAATTCCGTATTGATAAGCAGTTATTGAGTAAGTTCGATTAAATAATAACCAATTTGTTCCTAAATTAGTGATTTTTAGAAATGCAGTCACAAATTGAGTGATAAATACAAATTGTAGTTTAATAAATCTTGAGTTGTTGACGCTTATTTTGTTGTCTGTTTGTATTGTATCTATGTTGCTATGACAACACTTTTACCTCCGCCGGCGGAAAAGTGAAAAGTAAAGCTCCGGTGGAGGAAAAACGAAACTTCACGGCCGCCTACACAGTCGAGTAATGACGGATTTACTGACGTTTGAAGAAAAAATAATATATATCGGAAAAAAAGCATGCATTAAAATAAAAATATAGGGGCACAATGGCCATCCCAAGAAAAAAAAATAAGCGATGGCCACTGTGCCCCAAAGAGCCCTGGCCACGGTAGACAAATCTAACATTAAAAAAAACTCCTGTCCAAAATTGTGGTTTTAAATGTACGGAGCCTCCATTGCGGCGGTTATAACCTTAATGCAGAACTAATTCTTTACACAAAACCGAAAGTGCCACCATCTTGAAAATATTTTTGTTGAATATACAGATATGTTTTAGTAAACCACCAAATTTTCAGAAAATTCGTATACGCGGTTCTTCATAAATATCGATAGTGGTCATCGAGGTAGGACACTCTATATACCATAAATGACGACGCCTAGGTAGTAGAAAAACTATATACATATCTCAGGAGAGTGCTTTCCTCCCTTATAGTGTAAATAGCTAGAGTTTTCATGTAGACTAATTAGTAATTACTATTTTACTGCGTAGGCTGCAATGTTTTTACGTTGTTGCCTTAGAGTAAGAATATTACTCTGAGGTTGTTGCCTAAGCAGGAAAAATGATACCTTTGTCTGTAAAATTAGTATTTTGTTGTTAATCGGCGAAATGCGAATTTT